>JABUQX010056583.1:22500-26236 GCA_015478945.1 Trachelipus rathkii
AATATCAACACAAAACTCATGTGCAGACATAGCAACCCCTTGTGCTACGAGGGCGTCTTAAAGGTGGAGGCACGCGAGTGGAAAGTTCCCTCGAGCACTTGCAGCACATCGCGCCGCAAAGATAGAGGGTCAAGTGAACTAGAAAGTACAGGACAGTTTATAAGTCTTTTGGCTTTTGACTCGACCCTATCCAAAAGCCGGGTGAAACCAGAGCCCTCCCAGATATGAGAGCAGTACTCCATACAAGGGCGGATGAGGCCCTTGTATAGCTGGAGTAACTGAGAAGAGGAAAAAAAGTCTCGCAGTCTAAACAGAACTCCCAGTTTCTTTGAGGTCGCCTTAGCAACCGTTGTGATGTGAGGTTTCCAAGACATTTTTTTGTTTAAGTTAAGGCCAAGGATGTTTATATTGTCAATAGGAGAGACGAGAGAACCGTCGAAAGAGATAGGAAAGTTAGAAGGTGTTTTAGAGAGGGAGATTTGAAGAAGTTGAGTTTTTAAAGAATTGAATTTCACAAGGTTCAGACGACCCCACCCGGAAATTCCATCCAGATCAGCGAGAATAGAATCGGAAAGATTAAGACGAGAGGCAATTCTAGAAGTAAAAGAAGGAGCAGAATTGAAATGAGTTGAAGAATGAAGGGTCGAGTCATCGGCATATGAGTGAATAGAGTTAGATGTGCAGGTGAGAAAGATCATTAATGAAAAGTATGAATAAAGAGGAGATAAGACAAACCCTGAGGAACACCTAACTATTGAAGATAAGGAAGAAGAAAGTCGCCCCATACAAACAACAGGCCGATATTTAGGCTGATTTGAAAGACAAAGCTAGACATAAGTAAGCAAAGAAGGAGGAAACCCAAAGGAGGGGAGCTTGGAGAGCAGTGACGCGTGCCATACCCGGGGTCAATGCTTTGGATATGTCAAGCGCCACCGCGCAAGTTCCCCGTAGTTCCTAAGGCGGAAACCATAAATCGTTAATAGGAAATAATATCGACCAGTAAGAACCTCGAACGCCGAAGCCGTACTGGGCGATCGGAAAGACAAAGAAATGAGATTCCAGAGGTCAAGAAGTGAGGTTAAGAAGGGTTTCAAAGATCTTAGATAGAATACAGGTGAGAGCTATAGGGCGATATTTAGAAGGATCAGAGCGGCTTCCTTTTTTCGGAATAGGTTAGACATATGCGTGCTTCCAACACTGAGGGAAAGTGCTAGCATTGAGACATAGAGAATAAAGTTGAACAAGGGGCGAGGATAGCACGTCAGCACATTCCCTCAAAACTCGGGGAGGAATGCCATCCGGGCCACCGCCTTCCTAACATTCATAGATCTCAGAAGCCCATGCACCCGATCAAATGTAATCACAGGCAAAAGCATAGGACACCTGAGAGGAGAAGGAGGAGGATGAGAAATGCCAGAATCGTCCAGGGTTGAGTTGAAGGAAAATAGGAGGCCGAAGAGATTGGCCTTTTCAGTTTGGAGATTTTAGGCAAAAAGCAATCAGATCGAATAAGAGGAGGCAAGGCAGATTTACAGAAGTTGTTTGAGGAGATGTTTTGGCAAGAGGCCAGAAAGATTTATCAATAGGAGAACCAAGGGGGTTAGCGCACTTTCGTTTATGAAAGCCCGCTTTGCTCGTCGAAGAGTATCCGTGCAACGATTTCTAGCTGAATGAAAATTAGCGAGAGTGATAGGAGAACGAAAATTTCCCAATCCCGATACGCGCTGTCTCTAGCCTGAATGGCCAGAGAACAAGCACGATCGAACCATGGATTATGAGGAGAGAAAGATTTAGTCGAAGAAGGAATGAACCTGCTCATCCCATCAACGATTTACAGCTCCACCTTAGTGGCCAGAAGCCGAAGCGTCATCAGGAGTCAAAGCAGTCATTCCAATTATAGCTAGCGTAGAAGCGACGCAATGCCCCCCAATCGGACCGATCAAAGTGCCAGAAAAAAACGCATAGGGCAGGATGGAGCTGTTGGAGAGAAAGTATTAAAATTAAGAGATATAAGGTTGTGGTCAGATTTACCAATAGGAGCGAAGGTGGTGTACTTATAGAGAGAAGGACTAGTGGTGAAACATAGGTCAAGTGTGTTCAAGAATTTGTTAGGACGATCCGGAATGTGTGTAGGTTCTTTGATTAGTTGCTCCAGATCGTTAAGAATGCTGAATGATTCGGCCTCCGCCCCACCTAAATCAGTATGAGAGGACCCCAACCTTTCAGTGTTGTGTACATTGAAATCCCTAAATAGAGGACCTCAGTATTTGGATGAGAAGATGTATTTGCCTCGTGAGAAGTAATGAGATACTAAAAAAAGTGTGAAAATCTGTTCTGTTAGGAGAACAGTAGCAGAAGCACAAGATTATTGTAGTAGAAGGAAGAAAGATTTTGAGCCACAGAGCATCGAAGTTAGGAGATTCGAGATTCACGAGACGTGTTACAGGAGTATTAATGTTTACATAGGCACACACTCCACCCTTCAGACGGAAATTATGAAATAAGTTATAGTTGGAAACATTAAACGAGTTAGAGGATGAATTCTTAGCCATCTGAGTCTCAGACAAGAGCAAAAGGTTAGGGTTAGAGTTAGAAAGGTGATATTCCACAGAGGCAAAGTTAGATTTTAAGCCGCGGATGTTGGTAAAGTTAATGTAAAGCCCGCGCCCTCGCAAAACCTGCCATCTTTCACACTCCACACACCGACACACACACACGCGCAAATAAAACAAATTAAGAATAGCAAAGGAGAAAACGGAATAAAAAAAAAAATTAACGCACACTACAAATGTAAATAAAAAAAATTAAGGTACAGTTAAAAATTAAACAAACACGAGCTACTGTAAGGCAATGAAAAAATATAAACTTAATACGATATATAAACTTTATACACTCGGGTAAAATCATTAAAAATTTAAAAAAAAAATAAAACAAAGATAAAAAAAAATAAAAAAAAAAAAAAAAAAAAAAAAAAAAAAAAAAAAAAAAAATTTAAAACTAAAACTTATCTTTTAAAACGTCAATCGCAGACCTCGCCGAAACGAATAAATAATTAATTACTAGATAAAAATAAATAAAGCTTTCAATTAAAACAAAATATTTGATAAAATACACATACACTTTCACTATACACAGCACAACAAAATAATAACGATAAATAAAAATAAAGATAAAGCAATTCAATATATTTTAGACAAGAAACAGCTCATACACAAAACATTGAACGTACTTGCCAAACAATAGTGTTAATTTATTTTCATACATAATTTCAATTTTGAAACATATTACTAGTAACACTGATATTACGAATATTAGGAAAATAATTTCATTACATTAAATTCTTTATATTTAAATGGTTTTCAATTCCATTGAAATTTAATATTTTATACTTTTTAAACTTCACGGAAACAGATAAAAATAAAAATAAATTAAATTGAATTTTAAATAGAAAAAAAAGCCTTAAAGGCAGTTCTTGCTGCATAATAGAATACGCAATACCAACTTTACATCTACTCTTTTTTTATTGTGGTTGGCGAAATCATAAAGTACCTTATAATTATAGTTATAATTATAATTATTATTATTATTATTATTATTATTATTATTATTATTATTATTATTATTATTATTATTATTATTATTATTATTATTATTATTATTATTATTTATTTAAACAATATCGAGCGCAGTAAAAGAAATCTTAAATGTATTAAATAAATGCATGTAATTATAATTA
>JABUQX010056584.1:0-2500 GCA_015478945.1 Trachelipus rathkii
CATGCTTCGTTCGGATCAAGATTGGGTGTTAACCGTTTCGCATTTATCGTGAAACGCTTTAGTGTTTACGTGCATAATTCTACATAATAAACCTAGGTAACATATTCTAGATCAACCTAAAATGTTGCTCCTTTATTTGTATTAAGTTTCTATTATATATATTTATTTATTTGTAATATATATATTTATTTGTATTATATATATATATATATATATGTCTATATATATATATATATATATATATATATATATATATATATATATATATATATATATATATATATATATATATATATATATATATATATATATATATATATATTTAATATATATATATATATATTTTTATTATATATATTTATTTATTTGTATTATGTTTATTTGTATTATGTTTATTTGTATTATATTCATTTGTATTATGTATTTATTTGTATTATGTTCTAATGGAAATTACAGTATCAAGAACCTTTATCTTTAATTGGTCCCTTTCAGATATTTAAAGATACACATAACCTGTATCTAATTTAAGAAATTTAGGAACATTGGGAAAGGATTGGTACCTCTTCCGAATGATGCCAATGCTGATTCATTTCACAGATCCGATCTCTGGTGGAGGATGTAGTTCATACCACTAGATACACACCTGTTTATACATACATACATACATACATACATACATACATACATACATACATACATACATACATACATACATACATACATACATACATACATACATACATACATACATTGTGACTTATTTGGGAATATATTTGGAAAATTTCTTATCTTAAATACAATTCGTAATTATAATGAAATTATTATTATTATTATTATTATTATTATTATTATTATTATTATTATTATTATTATTATTATTATTATTATTATTATTATTATTATTATTATTATTATTATTATTATTATTATTATTATTATTATTATTATTATTATTATTATTATTATTATTATTATTAATATTCACTTTATTATTATTATTATTATTATTATTATTATTATTATTATTGTTATTATTACAATAAGTGGAATTTATTTATTATTATTATTATTAGTTTTATTGTTATTATAATTATAATTATTATTATTATTATTATTATTATTATTATTATTATTATAAATTATTATCATTATTATTATTATTATTATTATTATTATTATTATTATTATTATTATTATTATTATTATTATTATTATTATTATTATTATTATTATTCTATTATTATTATTATAATTATTCTTATTATTATTATTATTAATTATTATTTATTATTATTATTATTATTATTATTATTATTATTATTATTATTATTATTATTATTATTATTATTATTATTATTATTATTATTATTATTATTATTATTATTATTATTATAAAGTACATAAACCTTAAATAAATAAAAGCAATTAAATGTTAATGAACTTTCAGTATCGTATTTCAAACCTAATACCGTATAAGTATTTCTTTAAAGATGCGTGGTTGCTTGATCGGGCAGTCCTTTGTAAATTTAATTATATTACTGTACAGTGTTAATAATCTATTAAAACTTAATAGAAAATAATTTTGCACAATGAAAAAATAATTTATGGGAAATAATTAAAAAAATAATTTTGGGATATAATTGAAAAATAATTTCTGGGAAATAGTTTAAAAATAATTTCTGAGAAAGAGGTAAAAAATAATTTTTGAAATGAAAAAATAAATTCTGGGAAATAATTAAAAAATAATTTTTGGAAAATAATTTTTGGAAAATAATTGAAAAAATAATTTCTGGGATATAACTAAAATAATTTCTGGGAAATAAGTCTAAAAAAGAAATTCTGACTGAGAAATTTTTTTTTCTGGTAATGACTTAAAAAATAACTTCTGGAAAACAATTAAAAAATAATTTCTGGAAAATAATTAAAAATTAATTTCTGGAAAATAATTGGAAAAAATAATTTCTGAGACATAAGTAAAATAATTTCTGGGAATAGATTTAAAAATAAATTCTGACAAATAGGAAAAAACAATTTCTGGAACTGACTTAAAAATATAATTTCTTGGAAATAATTAAAAAATAATTTCTGGGAGATAATTAAAATAAATTAAATAATGATGTCTGGCAAATAACTTTAAAAATAATTTCTAGAAAATAAAAAAATTTGAGAAATAATTAAACAATATTTTTTGGGGAAATAATTAATAAAAATAAATTCTGGAAAATAAAAAAATGATTTTTGAGAAAAATTAAAAAATATTTTTCTGGGAAATAATTTAAAAAAATAAATTCTAAATTTTTTTGAGGGGAAGAAAACAATATTATCTGGGACAAAAATAATTTCTAGGAAATAATAAAAAAATAATTTTTCAAAATATTTAAAAATAATTTTTGGGAAATAATTTGAAAAATAATTTCTAGGAAAAAAAAAATAATTTCTAGGCAATAATTTTGAAAATTAATTTTTGGAAAGAAAAAGAAATAATTTCTGGAATCATAAA
>JABUQX010056584.1:12500-19340 GCA_015478945.1 Trachelipus rathkii
TATTTATATATATATATTATTATATATTATGATATATATATATTATATACTATATATATAATTATATACTATAATATATATAATCATATACTTATTATATATATTCTATATATATATAAATAATATATATATATCAATTATATATATATATATCTCTAACTACACTATATTATTATTATTATATAATATAGTATATATATACCTATATATATATATATATAATCCAGTATATATATATATATGATATATATATAAGCTCTATATATATTATATCATAACTATAATATATAATATATATGTATATATACTATCACTTCATATACTATATATAATATTATACGTAGTATATACATGTATAATAATATACTATATATATATTATATATGATACAATATATTATAGATAAATACTTATATATATAGTATTATATATAGGTATACTCATCATATATATTAACTATAATACTATCATATATATCACCTATAATCCATACCTATATATATACTATATATATCACCCTCTACCACCCACCACCTACCTACTATACTATACTACACTCACTACCTACACTACTATATATCCCCCAATATATCCCTACACCTACCCTACCTACCTATACTACCTCATATACCCCTACCTACACCCCTCCATCACCTATACCCCATATATATTATGTATACTTACTACTACTCAACTACCACATATAGTATATCCCTATCACTATACTACTATATATCAATACACTACACTACACTATCACACGTACGCATCATAACGAGCCAACACATCCATACTAACACTACACACACGCTACCAGGAAAGGAAAAGCAGTTGCTCGGAAATGCTGTCAATATTTAGATCGCGGAAATGCAAATTAAAAAAAAAACAACAAAAAAAAAAAAACAAACACACACATCGTCTCAACAACTACAATGCTACAGCGGCAACAGGACTCTCACAATCTTTGGAATCCTCGTATTTGGAATAAGAATGTAAACAAAAATAAAAACAATCAAAACAAACTCTATCTCGTCTAATCCAATTAAGTATATCGATTAGCCCCAGGCCTATTCTAGAACCTTTTATTGTTACCTCGTTAAACTAAATAGATTTTCTATTCAATTCTGCTTTCTCTTCTTTTATAACTAAAGAATTCACCCAAGGCGTATATCCGCACTGACTGGCAGGCAATCGGCGGTCTCTCGGCTTCCGGGGAACTACGGTAACCGGACCAATTCCCCTGCCGGAGCGCGTCTCCGCGCAACCCCGCTCTTTCGGTATTGCTGGTGCGCGGTCGGCTTCCCTCCGCCCCTCCTACGGGGTAATCGAAAACGTCCCCCTGTGCTTCCCGTCCCGGCCGAGCCTACAAATCTGCCGTGTAATACGCTTCTACAAACTAACTATATTACTATATATCGTCCCAGCACCCGCAAAAAAAATAGCCAATTTTTAATGTTTACATCCTTTCTCTTTTTCACATCTTTTTTTTTTTACATTTCCGAACCAAAATTTCTACAAGGATTCCAAAAACTGTTATTTCATCTTCACTTGAGCTTTCATGTAGTCTTTCAGGATACTGACTTCTCTTTTTTCCTTTTTTTTTTTTCTCTTTTTTTTTTTTTTTTTCTCCTTTTTTTTCTACACCGTTTTCCTCCGGTACAACATTTTCGCCAGGATTCAAGCAAGTAATCCCTTTTCCGGTAGCCTGTGTCGTCTTTTGAGATACTGGATCCTCGCTGTCTTATCTAGCAGCCGGCCATCTATTCATATACTACCAAAACACTACTCACTCACTATACTATCATACCTATATTATACCCTATACTCACCTACCACTCACTATATACTACCCTAGTACTACCTACCCTCACCCTATACCTCACCTATCCACTACCCCTACCCTCCAATACTTTCTATCCTCACCTACTACTATCTATACTACCCTCACCTACCTACCTCACTCATCACTCACACTCCACTCCACTACTACCCTATACCCTACTCACCTACCTAACTCACCCCTCACTCCTATATACTACCACTCCTACCCCTCATCCACTACCACTACCCTATATACTATTACCCTCATACCTATACCCTCACCTCATACTACTACTATTATCACCCCTCCACCTCACCCCTTAATCTTATGCAACTTCCATTATTTCTCAAACCTGTTTCATGTTCATGTATCAATTCGAAGCCCCAAAATTTCTAGGGAGGGAGCTGCAGCCTCTTCAACCCCCCCCCCTTTGTACTCCACAGGGTACAATTACATAAAGTAGTGCATCAGTATATTAATTTAACATTAAAATATTCCTACAAAATACCGAATACTAAAAATTATTCTTTTTTCTTCCCCACTCTACAAAGTATTTCATTTAAATGCTTGAACATGTTCTTATTCCCTAAAATAATACAATGCGTTTGCATTTGAAGATCTGAATTCATTATCTCTCTGAGTAGAATTCTGATTTTTGATACCTGACGCAACGCCCGTTAGGTGGCGTATTAATAACAGACGAATCGCCCGTTATATGGCATCAAGTCTTTAAAATATTAATGAAAATGAACTTGACCATGTAGGAATAGTCTTATCTCCTGACGTCAGTATATATACTATACACTATCACATATATATATATACCTATATAACCCTAACCACCCCTCACCTCACCTACCCCTCACCTCACTCACCTACACCCCTCCTACCCCTCACCTCCACACCTACTCTATATATATATATATAATATATAATATATATACCTACTACACTATACTCTCTATACCCCTATATATCACCCCAACTACTGCGGAACGATTCACATCTCCAAAAGGAGCTTCGTTCGTATGTAGATATACCTGAAGCGCGTGACGTCATAGTCCAACGTCAGACTCTTCATGGGTCACGTTTGACTGTGACGTCAGAAGTTGCGTACATTAACGCTTGTACGTCAGAAATATATTATATATACTATATATATATATATATAATATATAATATATATATATAACTATATAACTATTCACATTCTATATAATATATATATATATATATATATAATATATATATATATATATATATAATATATAAGTAAAACCAATCAAATGGTTTTGAGATTTATAGAGTACGAATAGATTGTTGCGAATAAATGTCCAAAAAAAGAGGGCGCTGGACTGTTTTTTGGGTATATCACTAACGAATACCCACGGGTAACCCGCACCGATGGCAGAAGTCGGGGTCTCTCGGCCTCTAGGTGGACTACGGGGGGACTATCCCCCTCCGGGATGGTCTCCGGAACCCCCGCTCTTTGGTCTTTGGGTGTCGCGGGGGTTCCTCCGACCATCCCCTCCGGGGTATGAAACGTCCCCCCCTCCGTCCCCCATCGGCTCGAGCCCCCTAAAAAGGGTAAAACCTCCCTTTTGGGGGCTCGTTGACCACCCTCCCCTAAAAAGCAAGGGATGGCATTTTTGGTGAATTTTACATATTTTTAAAGAAATCATTTAGTTAAATTTTGAACTTTTTTTATTTTTTCCTATTTTTCAGATTCGTCACGTCACGCGATATATAATTTGTAACTTGCAAATTATATTTCGCGTGACGATACGAATCCAAAAAATCAAAAATATCAAAAAAATCAAAAAAATCACAAATTTATTTTTTTTAAAAAATCAAAAAAATCACCAAAAATGCCATCCTGCTTAAAGTATCCCTAAACTTTACTGATCCACTGTGCCGAAATGTAAAATTAAGCCGCAAGCATATATTATATATATATATATATATATATATATATATATATATATATATATATATATTAGTATATATATATAATATTATATATATAATATAAATATATGTATAATATATATATATATATATAACATATAAAATTAAGCCATATATATATATATATATATATATATTACCTCAACAAGTTTGAAATTTTTGTACGGCTTCAAAAAAAATTTCAAAACGTTGATCTCTTGTATAGTTTTTGAGAAATTGAAATTTTGCTAAATAGCCGACTAGATGTTCTCTTTTCCTTCCTCTCTTAGGAATTAGTGACTTAACCTAAAAAATAGCAAGCCAGGAATTTTTTTCAGTAGCAGAAAAATGCGATTTGCATCCTTTACAATAAAAGTTATATTTCTGTCATTGTTTAGTTAACTCACATCGAATATCACAGTGTATACATGTTTTTGTTTCTACGATTAACTTGTTATATTGCAGAAAAGCCAATAAAGTACTTTCGTCACCAATTAATTCATTTATAGACAAAATTGACATTATAAGTCATTTATACACGCACTTTTATAGACATGTTAACATAAAGACGATACCTTCAAACTAAATCTAATATTATTTAGCATAGTTTATTTATTAAACTGCCATGTTGCTAGTTTCATATATATATTCCCATATATGACCAGATTTTCATATATATATATATATATATATATATATATATATATATATATTATATAATATATATATATATATATATATATATATATATACATATATAATAATATATATATATATATATATATATATATATATCCCACATATACTTAACATACGCAGTGTGACGTCAGAGATACGTCAGTTACGCAAACCCACGTCACAGTATGACGTCACGCATTCATTTCAGCTATACGTACATACGAACGAAGCTCCGTTTAAATATATATAAATGCCTATATATATATATATATATATATATATATATATATATATATATATATATATATATATATATAAATAATATAGATATATATAAAATCTATATATATATATATATATATATATATATATATATATATATATATATATATATATATCAGGCCCGTAGCCAGGAATTTTTTTCGGGGGGGCTGCGACTTTCGCAAGTGGTTATATTTCAAATGAAGGTGAAGTAATATAAGGAAGGAGATAGAATGTATATAAAATATATATATATATATATATAAATATATATATATATATATATATTATATAATATATATATATATTATATATATTTTATTTAATAAGAAAAATAATATAATAATAGTTATAATAAATATATATATATATATTTTATATAATATATATACTATATATATATATATAATATTATATATATATATATATATATAATTATATATTATATATAATATATATTATATATTATATATTATTCATTTGCTGACTTCTGTGCTGAAGATCCCGATGTAAGTTGACAGTAAAGCAAGCTGTAATGCGGGTCCTCTCCAACACTATCTCCGTAAATACGTTTTCAGACCCCTTAATGTCGAAAAGGTTCATTTCTACTGTTGTGGTGGATACAGGCAATACTGCTAAGATATTCAGAAGAGTAGCAATGTTAGGAAACCTCCTCTTGTCACATTTAGCCAAAGCACCGATCGCAGTTTTTGGTTTTTCATTTTCTAACAGCCATTTAAGCTGCCAGAGACACCACTCTCCTTTTAGTGTATCCTCGTGAGGATCTGGAAGGTCGTCTTTATAAAAGAGGATGCTTTTTTCAATATGCTTATAAGGTACATTGCACTTTTCTGGTAAAATAAACTGAAGTGAAATGATAGTGGTTTCATGCGAGAGAAATCGATCAGTCAACGAAGAAATCAGATCATCAATAAACGGAATAAAAACTGAGATGCGGTAATATGATTCGGGATCTGATGTAGGCACATTACAACGATGTTTCTGGAACTTCGTAGTTCTTGGAATTGTTATTTCAATACCTAAGCTGTCGCATACATTTTTAGCTTGTGTGAATATGGTTTTAAACTCTGTGTCTGCATTTTGTCTATCTTTTTCGAGAAGTTGAATAATGTCTTTCACTTATGTTATTGGCACTGACATGTCCAAAATGGACACTCTGTGACTGTTTTGACAAGGTGTAGGTTATTCCAAGAAATTTACTTAAAACGTATAATGTTATTATAAAATTCAAATTACTGATTGAATTTAACAACGAAGTAGCTTCTGTGATAATTCACCAGGCCATTCTTTTATTTCTTCCAATGACGCAAGTATTGGCTCAAGAGTCTCTTTAAAAAGAAAAACCGCTTCATGCCGTTCACACCATCTGGTCTCGCACATCTTTTTAATCCTCTTGTTATTTTGGTTACTAGAAAAACATTTTTTTTTTTTTCTTGAAGTTTTGTGCGCTTTGGACTCGATCGAAAAAAGTGCATATTTCAGTGATGAATCCTAAGACCTTTCGAATTGCCTGAATTTTAGAAGAGTCATAGATTTAAACAATGTGCTACACAATGTGTGTGTATAGAGGTTTAGGAACTCATTCCGAATATACCAGATTGCAACTCCTGCATTCGCCCTCTCATGGAAGAGGCTTTATGCAATATCCTTGGCCTCTTAAATTTTCGAGTTTTAAACCAAGATAAGCCGTCTCTCAAAATTACATTTGCCACTGCTTTCCCTGAGATATCATTAAACCGGAACAATGATAAAATCCTCTCTTAAAGTACAAAGGATACACCTCCATCAACAACACCAATCGCGTACCTTACACAAAGTGAAAACTGTTCTGTTTGGGAAATATCCGTTGTTTCATCAGCTAATACTGAAAAAAATTTGTTTTTATTAACTTCTTCCACTATTTTCCTTTGTATAAGCTGACTAAATGACTGTATGATTTCATTCTGTATCATCGGACTCGTATATATTGAATTTTTGGACGATAGAAGTAAGTGGTTCTTCAAAACCTGGTCACCTCCATTTGCTCAAAACCTAAGAAGGCTTCTAAAATTTCCGTCATTTTCAGCTGGAGTTGATAATTCAATACGTCCAGAGTCACTTGAACCCCTTAA
>JABUQX010056585.1:0-12500 GCA_015478945.1 Trachelipus rathkii
TGTATCATCATTGTAAATTCGTGGTTCTACTGGGTCTAAATCTATGGTCCACAAACACATCTCATGGTGGTTGCGTTACTCCCCATTTCATATCTTTTTACTAAATTTTTTTTTTGAAATGTCTAATTCCCCTGCTTTAAACATCTCAAAATGTTCTAACAGCTTTCTCTCGCATTGTGAATTCCATCAGTGGCTTTGGCCGAGGATAGCAGCTGGTTCCATATTTTCCTACGATAGGACCGAATCGTGACTCTACTTTCTCTTTCTAGTAAGATAAAGTGCCCGCGCTGATCTCCCCTAGGACTTCCTAGTTCTCTCTTCTCTCAATTCAGCCGCCATTTATTGAAATACAGTGACTTAAAGCATTTAATTGGGCGGAATTGGTTGAAATAGTGGAGATTAAAGCTAGCAGCGTGGACAATTTTAAAAATAATCTGAGGGGATAGCTGCCACTCGATTAACCACCGGTGACCAGTAGCAGAGCTGTAAGGAGAGATATAGAGTGCTACGAGAATAAAGTAATTAAGTTCCTTCCAGCTGTGTGATGAACAAATTAAAATAATGACGTTTAGGGACCTGTTGATATGTCTAACAAAACTTGACATCAGCAGAAAGACCATGTTATGGTAAGTACGCGTTTTATCGAGACTGGCGGACGATTCTTGGAGAAATTGCAATTGAGGTTCGTGCGGAGCGTATATTGAAGTTGAATGTTCAAGCTGCAAGAGAACTGAAGACGTATGGGCAGCCGGGGACCAGGAACGAGAACCTAGATTCCAAGATTTTCTTTTCTAACCGGATCTCTTATAAATTGTATCGGGGTTGTCCAAACTCGGGGTGTAAAACGGAGTGACTTGCATATTTATTAACAGTTATCGAACTTTGTCCACTAGGAGAAGAAAACAAAATAGAGCTTTTATTAGTGTTTCTGTTCCGACTCTTGAGCGGAGGAATCTCTATTATGTATAAGACTGTTCTAGACAGTGTTAATAGTTCGAGACCAATCGAGGATACCGTTATATATACCGTTATTCCCCGAAGTTCCGTACTGCGGACGTTTGTAAGAGGTGACTCCCGTACCGATCTCCTGTGTTATGTTTAGGTGTTCTGAGAGATTACTTCATTAATCGTGTGATAAGTAAACGATGGATCGCCTTAATGCAACCCCTTACTCCAATGAAAGATGGACATTATTTGGATTCCGGACTTTAGGGAGAGTTCTATACCTCTCTTCCAATTACTTTTAATTACTGTTCGATTGCCAGAAGGCGTATAATTAGCTTCCGTGAAATCGGTTTAATATACTTTTGTCAACCTTGTGCCTTGGCTTCCAATTGGGGGGCGAGCAAAAGCCAGAAAGCCTTTGTCGCATTCACTCTGGTGGATCAGAATTATGCGCTCGCGATCCAGCATTATGAACGTTTCCCTGCACTTAGCATGAAGCAAAGGCTTGCTTTCGCTGTTCATGTGAGGTTTACTTGGGCCACGGTCTGTGTGAATGGTGCAGTATAGCTTTTTATTCGCAGAGACTTTCGTCACTACAGACTGCTTCTGCCATCAGCATAACTTAATGTGGTTTAACTTATCCTCTCGAGTGACGAAAACTTCATCTAGGGTTTGACAGTGTACTCTTTGCGTCCCGTAAGTTCATTCTTAGGAAATTTTATAGCAAACTTATTAAACTAATGGCGTGGTTACTCAACTGACGAATTGAAGATTCTTCTTATTGAATCTTTTTCGCGTGTGGTCAAGTTGACGCTGCCTCCTTAATACGGCAAATTTTATATTTTCAATAATTATATATACTAAGCCAGTCTCTTATTTGTCTCAGTTATCAGGAGTGAAAGTCGGTCATCTCCCTCCTCGACTGCCAGAGAGCGTATTAACGTGTATGGGAATTTATAGTTGGTTAGGTTTGAAGGAGAGCGAGGACGTTCTATATTGATTGATGAGTTCGTACCAAACGGTTTATAGGTAATTACCCCGCATTGCCCAAGGCAAAGATATGGTGTCGGCTAACGCAGATAAACCAAAGTGGGCAGATGGGAACCGCCGTAGTAAATATTAATTCTATGTGGGTGTCTGACCCAAACCAGACAGATGCTTCTACGCCAGTTACGTAAAAGGTGACGGAACGATGAACAGTTGCCATTATCGGTGAGGGGGCACAAGCGTAAGACAAGAGAGCGAAACTTGTATATGAGACATTCCCATACCCAAGATGTATAACTCTTATGCTGCGATTGCGGAGAAAGGAGACAGGTCCTTTTATGATTATTAAAGGGCAATTTCGATAATTTTATTAGAAAAACGAAAACTCTTGTTGGTAAGTGTTTTTGTTTTGTTTTTTTTTTTTTTTCAATTAAACTAAACCCCTTTTTTCATATTTCACATTGTTCCAAAGAGTTTTAATATTTTATAGGTATTTGTATGACGAATAATACAAATCCAAAGAAAAAAAAAACACTGTGACATACCACCACGATTAAATGCAAAATTCAACGTTTTAACTCCCTGGCAGAAGTGATAGGGCTGTGCTCTACAACAAATCGCAACAGATTACCATGGTGTTTACATATGGTATAAAATACCGATAGTTCCTCAGCCATACTAAATAAGGAAGGTGAATGCGTGCATTATCTAGAACAAAAGATAACTCAACCATAAGATACCATATTTCAAAAAGGGATGCTTTGGTCCGGCCTTGTGGGATTGCTCAAGCTAAGATGTACTGACCGAGCAATATGGCTGTTCTACAGCGTTCTCTGCTCATTGTTGTCTCGCTGACCCAAAAGGTACTCCTGATTCTTTCAAGTCTTTATCCAGAGTTAAGTGGAAGTAAATATCTTAAAGCTTATGTTCTTACTATCATATCAAATTCCTTCAAAATCTCTATGAACAGAACGAAAGGTCCAAAGGATCAAAAACCTCGAAACTGGTTTCAGTATAGACTTTTTCTTTTTCTGGTTCCTCATTTTTCTTCCTCTAATTCTTTTGGTATCACCTATTGAAAAATTTCAGAATTACTTGGTGTATCTGTACCAAACCGTGTATTCGCCGTGTTGTGGAAAATACTCTTATGTCCCTAGTATGTTAAAACGGCCTCGATATAACAGACACACGTTTCCAAAACTTTAACAATCATATGGGTTCCTTGTTACTTCTTAAGCCAATTTATTTAGTGTTACCGACGTGTCCCTTGTTTCTAATTATTTTTCTTAAGACATCAGAATATCTTTCTTCTAATGCTTAATCCCAAGAAGTGGTTCGATTAGTGAAGCAATCATTTCTTTTTCCGATTTATACGTCTTTCTCGATTCTAATTACTTCTTAATTTCGGTTTTCTCTGAGAAAGAAAACTAGTAAACAATGGCTGTGTTTGGTTCTTTGAAGTTCTCGGTGAAACTATGATGAAGTGCTTAATGATGTCACCTAAACAAGAATCCCATGTAGTTTTATCGTCCAACATTCTTAACATATTTAATATGGTTCTATTTATTCTTTCTACAATCCCGTTTGTTTGTGGGGTATTAGCCGCACTTAATCTGTGATGAATGTTTCTCTTTTCTAAAAATGTGTCCATTAACTGATTTCTGAATTCCGAACCATTGTCCGTTTGAACTTCTTTCGGGTTTTTTAAGAAAGTGGCTAACATGTTACGAAAAGTTTCCAGTATGGTATCTGCCTTCTGTTCGGAACAGCCACAGCCATTAACCATTTAGAGTAGACATCTACTCCCACTAACACATATTTATTTCCTTTGGTGGTTAATGGTAGCTCCATTAAATCCAATGCAACGATATCAAAAGGATTTTTAGCATTTATTTTCAGCAGGTGTTGGTGGGTTTATTCCTTAACGTGCTATGGAACTCCCTTCATATTCTCTCTGCACTAGAGGTCACCTCTTGCTTTATAAGCATTATTCTTGTGTTTACGTGTTTACAAAATTATATTCGAGGTTTAAACCTTAACGAGAGATGACCAACAGTTCCTTACGAAATATACCATTTCTGATGGCTTACGATATTAGCATTTCAAAACTTACCTTAATTCTCTTCACCCATATGAAAAGTATTTTTTGATGATATCACTTATACACTTATATGAGAAGAGCATATCCTTATTTAAGCAAGATGCGATAGGAATTGGAGCTTACACTGTCACCACTAAAGTGGAATATCCAACACGATTAACCCCTTGAACTCAAGTTATTTTACGTTCGGATGTATTCTATATTTAGTTAAAAAGGTTGACGACAAACGGTCTCATGTAATGCGGTTAGTTTTGTGTTATTTTACCATCCTATACAACTCTCTTAATAGGTTGTGACAATGTTAGAGTTTCTAGGTATTTAAAATTTTGCTCCACGTAATCAGTTTTGCTTTCCACATAATCACTCTCTCATCGTCTATCTTTCAACAATTTGGTTGGATGCTCTTATACTGTCTCTTTATATTTTTGTGACTTCTTAGATCTCGTTCACTCAATTCATACAACTAGGTTTTTTTCTTCTGTCACATTACATTTTACAAGGAATGCAAAAAAACATAAACATTACATCGGCTGACGACGCGACTTAGACTCAGTTCCAGTTCTGATGTTTGTTCTGGTCATACGTACTTTATTTTGCATTTCCCAATTTTACCATAACATTGCCCTTCTTTTTTTGAGGGTTCTCTTTTGTTTCATGTGGGCCAGTTCTTCGCATCTTCGCGCTGACCATACCTAATACAGTAGATTCACCAACACTATTCTTTCAATAAAAAACATGGTAGCCTTTCTTAGTAGACTCCCGACGTTCGACCTCTGCGAGTTCGCTCATCCTACCTGTCTTCTATCCGTTTTCTGGGGAATAACCGTCCCCCCCCAGATTTTTTTTGGCTTTACGTTGTTTCAATTATTTTCCCCAACCCTTTCTGTATTTTTTGGTTGTGGTCCCGCGCCTGGGTTTTTGCCCTTTCCTATTGCCCTTAGGTAGTTAAGAAATAACTTCCTTATGAAACTTTCCATCATTACATATGGAGTCGGATGCATGAAGTTCAGTATACGTGGCGCCATTTTCCACCGAAAGAGCCACAAGATTGAACATTCCTTCCGTTTCCGAATCAAATAGGTCAAAGGTGAACACCCATTTACACATCTCAAATGACAAACAGGTAACTCTTTTGTCGAATTAACATTATATTGTAACATTCCTAGCTTTGCAAAACTACCATTAGTGTTTGTATATTTATAATAGATATATAAAAATTGACACCATCTTAATCCTTAGATAATATGGATTTTAAGACTATTTAGTATATGCTGAATCTTGCGCATGCTTCGCACGTACTTCACCAGATACTAATGTTCCTGTAATTGTCACCATTCGTCTTCCAATTAGCTGTCTAATGGGGGTGCGGAAATGCCAACTGACATCGTCAATCCGTACTTAGTGATTATCCTTTTGGATTTGCACTCACAGCACCTTCTCACAGTAGTTTCTAGAAGGTTCCTTGACTTATATCAGCCAGAAAAGGACAAAGGCCACGCCTGGAACAATGAATTCCTCTCCAGGGACTAAGCGTGTATGTTAAATCCCAAACGGTAAATTAAATGCTATCCAGGTTCGTCCAAGGTCCATTGGCCTCTGTGTAGTCAGAAATCCAGGTCCACATCTTGAGAGAGGAAATCAGCTGAGTGAAATTAGCAGAGTGGAAGTTTTGGCCATGGATGGGATTGTACATGAACCCGCGCCGATCCTCCATACAGCCTCATCCATCTTGTCGTAGTGAAGTCGATGGTTAATGTTTCTCATTGGCGACTATTCTCAGAAAACGATCAATCGACCAAGTATTTATAGTTAAGTGTAAGATAGTAGAAGTCAACAAGAGGCTGTAATGGTATATTACATATGAAACCAAATCCTACCACTCAAATACCTCGAGCGTACCTACACCCAGATACACCAAAACAGAGAACCTTAAACACGTTTATTCACTACCCCACCAACGCACACTGCCAGCACTCAATTTCCTTTGCTCTACGTGTACTATGGAATCATTTTAATAGGTATCTGCTGGCTCCACCCCCTAAATTAAAAACAAAATTTTTACAGGTGCGAAGACATATGCAATTACTTTTCTCGGTACAAGTGACGGCCCTTGTGGTGGAATTGTGTTAGAGAACAAGCTCCAGTCCCTCATGCAGTGTGGCCTGAAGCGCTCTACACATAATTCAAGCGGTTGTTACTATTATATCAGGAATACGACACATAGTCATTGTGGCAAGTTTTCAATTTTAGTTGTTCTTTAGGTCGTCACCTACAGCGATTCCTGCAAAAACATATATTGACCAATTCGGTAGATGCACCACAACTGTGTGAGGAATTTAACCTGTTTCACGGGATGCCAGTTAAAACATGACAAGGGCTTCATTTAACTGAGCGGCATAGTCATTAGTAATATTGGTTAGTGATGCCTTCTGTAAGGATGAATTTTTACTTCGTGAACTAGATCTTAGAGAAATGCTCTATACTGTAGATATGTGATAATTCACAGTTATAGCCGGTTGGGAATTGGGAGAACCATTTGGTTCCCTAGCGTTTAATAGCTTTTAATGTAATTCCACGGGAAGGTAAACAGATGCAATAGAAACTGAAGAGCAATAAGGTTTAATAGTCCCCTTTCTACTATAACTTTCATATTAACAATGCTTCACGCACAAGAACGTTAATGCTATTCGTCTGGAAAAGCCGTACTCGATTGCATTTCTTTTCTGCGTTGGAATGTGGGTGTGAGGTCGCGACCCTATGATTCTCGTAGTTTTTGTTAGAAAATAACAAGAGAGGACGTTCTTTACAGGGTTTTTTCAAAGTGATATCGTTACTAAAGAATAACCCATTTTCCTCAAGAATTTATACTATAGTACCTGACACTTAGCCACAGAGCTCAGCAACAGTTATGGATGCGCATGTGTACTCTTGGGTACGCAAATCATCAACGATGCTAAAAAGATAACCATGTCCTTTAGCGTATACGTAATGGCGGGAAACCTATTAAGGGACACCGGTTGCGACTGTATTATCGTTAAAAACAAACTCCAGATGTCGAGTAGCGGTGGAAAAAGCAGTTAAAGGTCTGGACATTCCTCGTCTCATTCACAGGAGGCACCGTTGTTATGAAACCTGTTTGTCAGGCATCAGGAGAAGGCACAAAGTAGGGACTGCATCCACACTTACAAGACTTGATAAAATAATAATCATGTCAGCTTATGACACTACAGATTCAACATGGAATTGTAATAAGGTTAGAGGTAACGGGAAACTAAATCTTTAAACCTGGTTCTCTGAATTTAAGCTCCAATATACGATGTTGCGAAAAATGTGTACATGAACTCTGCTATCCATACCATTCTTTTCACAACTAGGCTAACATATAATAGTCGCGTGACTAAATAAAGGCTAATATTCGATGGTGTGTGAGACGTATTTTTATGTATCCTTGCTCAAGAACACTACAACAAGATCAAAATTCTTCGATCTAACCTGCAAAAAGGCACTTGTTGATAAAAGGAAAATACATATTTGGATTTTAAGTAACAGGACCGTTTAGGATTAGAATTTTGTGTTCAGAAATAGAAAAAAGTCCAAGGAAAAGTCCTTAAGATTTTGTACGTTTCTGTTTTATGATCTCCTCCTAAAGCGGAATGTGTGTGTGCAACCTTGTCTGTAGTAATCGTACATCTATGTGTCGTCATCAAGAGGACATTACTGATTATTTATTCTCAAAACCTTTCAATAAAGAAAACTACTCAAAATTGATGTTCGTTTTCTGTCTCGTTGCTCGGATAATAATTTAGAGAGTTTAATCTGTTCATAATTTGGATCTGGTTATCAAAGAATCTTTTCTCCAAAGATGACTCTCTTGTTGTCCCAAACTCAGGTAAGGATCATCTCTAAACCAATTGGTGGCAATGTTCACAACATTCTACAAACAAGTAGCAGGCCATGCATGTACTCATGACTAAACAGTAAACCTATCCACTTTCACACCTCAATTCCACCTTGCTTGGGCGCCCATATTGGACAAATTTTCCAGAGTTGAGTAAATGGTAAATGGTCTATCCAAGAGAACCACTCGCTGCAATTAATAAAACTAACACATATAACCAAAGTTGAGTTGATGCAGGCGCCAGACATTATACCTTGGTAGCACCTCCTAGACAGACCAAACTATAGTCCCTATGTAAATATTTCTCTCGGGAGATGCGAGTGGATTGAGAGCTGCGTTTTTGTGGTTCCATACAAATTAGTTTCTCGGGTATACAAATAAAGATATAAGAGACCAACTTACTTCATAATAAGTAATATATACAAAAAATTATATGTCTTGATTGTAACAGTATTATTTTCAATAAGTCAAACTTAGTTAATCTGAAGTAAAATATAATATTCGAAATACAAAAAAAGTCGCCCCATAGAAGAGCAATACTTCAGTTCTTTGAAATAGCAAGGAAGTCAAATTGATTTCTTATTTATGATGAGAATTCAAAAAACAAAATGACGAGAAGGTCTTTATGAACCTAATAAACATAAGTATTTATAATAAATTAATAAACATGTTTGATGTTATAAACAATACAAACTAACAGTAAATCTGTTCCTCTTTATACGAAAAGTAAAAACCTCCCAAATAAAAAAGAAACATACAAATTACACACAAAAGTGGAGAACTCACAATCATCACAAATAAACTCTAATTAAAATGATATTGATTTATTTTATAATTATATAAAAATAAAACATAGTATCTTTTAACAAACGTCCAAAAATGACATCGAGATTCACTTCAGCTCACATGAAAATACAATCAAAAAAGCCTTAACAAAGTTTCACTCTTTTTAAGTAATTAAGTCCAAGGACACATAAAATACGTTAAAAATATCACAAAATTGAAGCCACTGCAAAGGTTTCTTCTATATAAACACCCTTATTACCTTGACAATTTTCACAGGCTGGTTGAGTTTTGAAAGGATAATGTCCCTTTTAAATCGAGAGACGGGTCGTGCCGAAGACCAGGTCGCGCCACTCTCCATTAGCTTCTTTCAAATAACAACACAGTCTTCAATAATAATCTTTGACCACAGGAAATAAAAGTTAATGAGCAAAAACAAACTAAACTCTATATGTTTCGTATAAATTTGGGATCAGTGTTCTTTCATATCATTGAAGCGAACTAGCTATGCGAGTTGGTTAGGTTTCACCTACTTGTACTTCTTGGAAACCCACGAAACTGAGTTTATGTAATTTTCTATGTTTATAAGTCTAATTAATCTAATGCGTATCTTCGATTTGTTTGTTCGACAAAAGACACAACTTAACAGAGCAATATCACCCACAAATGTCTTGAATTCCTGTGACCGTCTTTTTCCGCCAAACAAAAAAAACAACAATTGTTTTTTTGTCTAATACTTATAAACATTCTTCCTCTTGATGACCTTCTCGTTGACAAAAAGTACACTTAGGTTTCTGATTTTTTTCTTCATCTAATCCTGTTACTTGTATTTCCTTTTTCTTTGCTGTCTCTTGTTTGTTCTGTCGTTTCTCCTCGTTTTTATTCGATTTACTTGGCTGAAAACATTTTTCCACGTTGTGAGCTATTTCCACTACCTTATTTACATTCATGTTGGGATCTGATAGTGTGGCAAATTTAACTTTAGCGGCTGCATCGTTGTTAAGTCCATCCATGATTTTCAATTTCTTCATTTGTCCATATAATATTTGAGCACTGTCCATGCCAGCCAATGCTGCGAGCCTGTCTAGTCGCATAGAATAATTTATTATTGATTCGTTCTTGTTTCTACTAGTCGCCCAAAGTCGAGTAAGTAGTACATCCTGGCTAGTTGTTAATTGCTTTATTATTGCTCTCAGTTTCTCTTTTACCTTCGTATACTGAATTCTTCCACCCTCTATGTTATTGTATGCTTCTAATATTTCACCCTCCAAATAGTTACCTAATACTCTGCTCCAGGTTTCTGGTACTTTTGAGTACGTGTGTGCACAATAAACTTCGAATTCCTGAAGGGAATTCCTCAAATTCCACCTGAATCCACCTGAAAATTTTTAATGGTGGGTGCACTAAATGTTCTAGTTAGCGTATGGGTTTGTTATAGTGTCGGAGGTGTTTCTGGTGCGTAGGCGTAATGGGATTATTTAATTATGTTATCTCTTGTTTCACTATCTACTACTGGTGTTGATTCCATGAATCCTCCTACAGCTTCATCCAATCCCTCATCAACTTCCACCTGCTCCACCGTTCTCCCGAATCAAACCTCTACCTCTTCCAGCTTCGCTTTCATTATCTGATTATCCGATCGAGTTTGTTTTATTCTTTAATATACAACTAATGTATTTTAAGAGGAATGTTAGGAATGGGGAAGGGGGTACCCCACACACACCCTCCTACTAAAGAGGCAACTTAAGGGAAAAGGCAAAACAGGAAGGGCCCAAAAAAAAAAAGAAAGGTGGGAAAAATAATTGAAACAAAAGAAACCGGACGGACACAACTCAGTCCGAACTGGTTATGGCACCATTTTATTTTATTCTTTGTTATAAAAATGGTGCATCCACATGAAAACAAAATGAACGCCAAAAAAAAAAAAGAAAGGGAAAATGATTGTCAAATGAATGCGAAAATAAACGGTAGGACTCAATCTCGTGTTATTGAAATAGGCCACCATTTTATTTTATTCTTGTTGTAGTGCACTAGTATGGCCTCAAATATTTGCACCACCTAAAGAAAAAATTGCCGCAAAAAACTAAAACTAACTGTCCAACTTTAAAGGTGTATAGTGGTAAAATAAACAAAAACTTACAGAGCGTTGTGTCTAATTCTAAATAAAACTATTGTGTTCTTTTCCCTATCCTCAGTAGTTAGATGTGTTGGTAGTTAAATGTATTCGTAGTCAAATGTATTCGTAGAATGCTTTTTTACAGATAATAAGAACTTCGAGAGCCCTTCAGATGCTATTCTTCATTACTCCAATACGACTCACTCAATAGTTATAAACTGTTTTTATCAAAAATATCTAACCAGTCAACTTAAATCTCAAATAAAGATATTTCTGGTATCAAATGTTAGCTATATGAATCTGGTTTAATAAATCGTTCCTAAATCTTTGTTTTGTTTTCAAACCGGTTACCTTTTACTTTAAATATAAAGGCAACAAATCAAGACCAACTTTTAATTTAATAATCAAAAGCTATTGTAAAATCCAATTTGTCAATTGAGCCTAAATATCTAAGGTTTCCATCAATATTTCTCAAAATCAACTATAATTACTATTAAACCGTTGTAAGGTTTAATGTATCAAACTAGTGTTATCAAACTTCAAAGTATTCAAACCTTCAATCCACCTTGTAACTGTTGTGAGTCAATTAAAATATCTCACTATAAATAATGCACAATCAGAAATATGCATTAATCGTAAACACTCAATTAAAGAAAAGTAAATCTTGTTAAGTCAGAAAATAATTACGAAATTCCACTCAATCAAGTTGCAATCCAACTGTAATATCAGAGTTGGAACAACCTAAAAATCGAATACCAAAATTAAACTATATCAACTAAAGTTAAAAATTACCGTAATCAACTATAAATAATTTAAATCGAAAGACCAGTTAAGTAAAGTCAAAACCAATCTGCAAAACTAAAGTCAAAACTAAAGGCAAATCGTAAAAATCGAAATCTAAATTCGAAAAGTTAAAGTCAAAATCTAAATTCGAAAAAGTCAAAGTCGAAACTCAAATTCGAAAAAGTTAAAGTCGAAAGCTAAATTCTGAAAAGTTAAATTCGAAAGCTAAATCTGAAAAGTTAAATTCGAAAGCTAAACCTGAAAAGTTAAAACTATACGTCAACTCAACAGTCAAAGTTGAAAACTAAGTTAAATAATTACCATCAAAGGCTAAGTTCAGATAATCAAAGGTCAAACTCAAAGTCGAGTATCATAGGTAAAGTCAAATGCTAACTTCAAAGTCGAATATCAATTTCAGAAAAAGTCGAGTCCTAATTTCAAAGTCGAACTCCAAGTTAAATCAGTCAAAGTCCGATTAAATTTAATTCTAAGTCTAACTAAGTCTATGTTTAACAAAACTAAGTCCTATTGTTTTCTTTCAAAGTTGAAGTCAAATCAATGCAGTATAAACTAAGCACGGTAATTTCTAAGTACTGTTTAATCTATTAACTGTCAAAGATTACTGTAAATTAAGTTCTATTACAAAGTCACAAATTATTAATCGTCACGAACTAATTGAAAATTTATCAAAGTCCAAATTAAGTCAAATCTTAAGTAATTCTGTTAAGTCCAAGGACTACTATATTTATTTCAACAGAATTAAATATTCTTTCATAATATTATAATTTCAACTATTAATCGTGTTAATCTATCAAAGTATTTTAATTGTCAAAGATGATAGATCTTAATCACCTCAACTATTCAAACAATTCAGACAGTTAATGCTT
>JABUQX010056585.1:20000-37500 GCA_015478945.1 Trachelipus rathkii
TATTTTCTATCTGAGCGCCATTTGGTTTTTCTGAAATCAAATTTAATTTAAGAAAATATTTCTATAACAAATGCTACAGTTAGTTTGTTTTTCCTCACTTTCAAGTCTAGGGGATAATATCGTTGTATACATATATTTTATGGTAATGCCCAAGAAAGTTTCATGACCACTAGTTTAGGCTACACCAAATTAATATTCTTAGATTAGTAAAACTGATTAGTTCTATTATATTTGGTGTCTAAAGAGTCAAAGGTAAAATAGAAGTCTGAGGAAACTAAGTAACAAGTCATAATCAAGACATTCAAGAGAGTAAGAATGTTGAAATGTTGAAAGCTCTGCTTCTGACTTTAAATCAGTCTTAACATTCTTCTCCTCAAATTTACCATTAGGTGATGAATTAGAGACTCGAATACTGATCATGATGATTCATAAGCATCATATCTGCCCCACCACCCACACACACTCAAAGCGAAGTCATATTTATTCATGTAAAATGATTCTAGAAAAGCTTTTTTGTGGTCTTGTAATTTGTAGCTGTAATCACTGAAGTTTGAAGTCCTCATGGATTCGAAAATAATTTTGACGATATACCATTATAGAGAACAAAAACAATTTTTAAAACTTCAAATAGGTAAAAGTGATCACTCCTCTCCGCCCTTCACCCCGCTCCAAAAGAGAACAAAAATTATTAAAATAATATATGTATTTTGTAAAAAAAAAAAAAAAAAAAAAAAAAATTTTTTCTCTCTTTAGAAAAAAAAAAAGATAGAGAGACAAGGTAATTTTTTTTTACTAACATCTTTAGTGTGGTATATTACTTCCTGGACATTAAGGTCTCCCAATTAGTCATAGTTAATATAAATTTGAGGGTTTTCCACTAGGAAATAGAAGGGAAGGGTTGAAGAAAAAATAAAAAATACAACTTTTAAGAAAACCCAAGTAAAGTATAATCAAAGCATACCCATGAGGGTAAATTTATTTATTTTTTATTTCCTTCATATTTAAATATATTATTACTAACTTATTATTAAGATTATTATTATTATATATTAATTATTAATTATTCATTATGATTATATTATATTTATTATGTTATGATTTATATATTTATTATTTTTATTTATATATTATCCTATATATTATGATTTAATCTTGATTATTATTATTAATTATTCCATCTATAATTATTATTATTATTTATTGAATTATTATTCATTATTATCTATATTATTATATCATTATTATTATTATTATTGATCCCCAAGATGTGGAAGGGTGCGAAGCATGCACTAGGAACAGAAAAGTAGTAGAAACATGACAAAAAGTAAAAGGAAAGCCCTTGTTTATATCCCTTAAGTATTGAGAGCTCGTTGCAGTGCTGAACAATCCACCTCTAGATGTTCACAAGAACTTGCAATTGGTTTGGTATCTCATCATAACATGTGGATTATCCCTGGGCAAACAGCCCTAAGAACCATATACCCCCGATCACAAACCCTGCCATTCACTCCTGTTGTGCTCCTATTTTCTCGCCGCCTCTGCCAACTCAAATTCCTCTCACTCAGGCACTTCATCTTACTTTTCTTAATCATACCTAGCAACAATTACAACCAACATCTCAGTTCCATGCCTTTCCCATCAGACCAAACCATCTCAAGTGGTACTTGTTTTTTCGATCATTTTACTCTTTTCTTCACACACAAACTCCCTAATTCTAGGTTCATTCCCTCCTTTATAAAATCTTCTCCTAACAACCTAACACGCCCACGAAGATGTCCATTCTAATACACTTTGTACTTAGATCTAATACTTTTATTCCAGAGCCACTAGTTTCACCTATTATAAACAGGTAACACATTCCCTCGCCCGCAAAAATCCCTAGCGCACGTCAAGAACTTAGTCCCTTCACATCTATCCAAGGGATTCTATAATTTGCACCAGCCACACTTCCTACCCATTCACAATTTACTACAAACATTCGTTCCCTTTTCAATCCAACATATAGCTCCTAAATATTTAACACTCAGATCTTTGTTCCACATACTACCCATTGGCTTACAGGGAAGAAGATACTAAAGCAGAACAAGTCCAGGAAATTATTAAGAAAATTATTTATGAATGTACATATATATCTTTAATCGAAGCTAAGTAGAAAAATATTAATCAATGAAAATATTCAATGCTCCCTGATCTACTTCTTAAAAAAAAAAAAAAAACACTAAAAATGCTTCCACTTT
The DNA here is from genome assembly GCA_015478945.1 of Trachelipus rathkii. Lineage (NCBI taxonomy): Eukaryota > Metazoa > Arthropoda > Malacostraca > Isopoda > Trachelipodidae > Trachelipus > Trachelipus rathkii. The sequence continues at coordinate 22,238 of JABUQX010056585.1, forward strand.
CTTAAGAGTTCTGAGAATATTTCAAAGCTGGAAAATGTTCATATTTTACCACGTTTAACCAATACCATATTTCTTACAGGAAAATAAGGTGTTTTCAGCCAGCAGCACTGCATGGTCACATAGATTTGAGGTTCTGTGTTGGGAGAATCAGCAAGAGAATGGAGAAGATGGTATGTTCAAACGTTTTGCGCATATTTTTGGGACTATTATTTAATATGAAAATTATAATATCATCAAATAACACCAACCAATAACACCATTATTAATACCTATATATATAATATATTATAAATTATATATACTATATATATATATATAATATCATATATATATTTATCTATATATATCATATTAGAAATAAGTATATCAATATATATAGTTGTGCTACTAATCTATTATATTATACTACTATAATATTGAAGAGTACGTACTGTGATTTTTTTGATTAATCATGAAATAGATGTTGTAGATGGGTTGGAAAGTAGTGAGATCATCAGATTGATAGTTTTGGGAGGATAGGTGATCAAAAAGGGGTGGCTATATAACAGCGGTGTTTGGGGTGCCGGAGAAAAAAGAGAAAATCGGTAGGAAGGAGTTGGATTGATCTCTTGTGAGGAGAGAGGAGTTGTGTGTGTAGGTAATACTTCCTTAAACACACGGAGTATCCGACTAAGTATAACCCCTAGAGTATGGGTAGGTAGTGATGGTATCTGACAGTGAAAGTATGAATTGAAGAGAAGGAAGGAGAATGTTAAAACGTATGTGTGTGGATGTTAAATTCTCGATGAGAGGAATTAGGAACAATGGAAATTATCGATCAATTATTTGTTCCATGTAAAACAATTAGAAGTGATTGGGGGCTTGATGAAGAGGAATGGTGATAAGAAAGGAAGTGGGGAAAATTAAGAAGTGAGAAGTTCAAGTGAAATATAAATACCAGCAACGCATACAGATACAGTAAGAGCGCTCGCAGTAATATCAGTTGAAAATGTGAACAAGTTGAATACTGAAGAAGTGAACAAGTTGAAACTGAGACAAATCTCGAGGTAAGCAATATGAAGAAGCATTTGTGAGCAGTGCAAAGGAAGTTATGTGGATTGTCGCTAAATTAGAAGTAAGGAATGTAAAAACGTGAGTGGGTGGAATTGAAGAGGTGATCGCAAGCGTGTTAAAAAGTAAATAAGGAGAACTGGCAGCGTGGTTGAATGTACTAAAAGCCAATGATGAAGTTTCAAAAGAAAGGTGCTTGCATAGGAGAAGAATGACAATTGACTATATGCAAACTTTGGAGTTTTCTGAGGAGTGCACTGTTTGAGTGAGAAAGATATTCTAGTAACATTACTATGGAGTAGGATGGTTGTAAGAAAGGTTTAGCAGATAAGTAGGTTTTGGAAGAAAGAAACGCAAAATTTTTATTAAATATACCGGTATTTTTTTCTTCAACAGGACATTGTGTATGCTGTCGATTTCAATCATAAAAAGGAAAGACATTTAGGGGGGTGTGAGCTTGAGAAACTCTCAAGACCATCTTTGCTTATAACAGATGCATTTAATTCAAGCTACAGACAAGAAAGGAGAAGGCTAAGAGATGAAAAATTTGTTGGTATGTTAATAAAGTTTACTTTCTCTACATGTTTTTTATCTTTTGCATTTATTTTTATTCATTTATCCCAAATTCCTTATTAAGTACTCTACTTAAAGAGCTCTTTTAATAAATTTATCACACTAGGCTCAAAATTTTTATTTGGACTTGTATAATTGTTTACAAGGAGGACATATTTAGTTTATTTATTTATAGTTTATTTTTTATTGACGAGAAGAAATGTTTTTGATGAATTATCATTATTATTTGAGTATTAGAAATAAACCAATTAAGAATTGGATTAATATATTATTTATTTAATTTATGTATTAATTTTATTTATTTTATTAAATTATTATTATTATTATTATTATTATTATTATTATTATTATTATTATTATTATTATTATTATTATTATTATTATGTACCCTAAAATGCAACTTTCTATATGTGATCAATTATACTTTTAATTAATGATTTGTAAATGTCTTTCCATGACTTTAGTCCCGTGTTACCCCACTAATAAATTAGACTTACCCTACGTTTAAACATTCAACCTTATTCTCCCTTCATAAAAGAACCAGAAGAGCTTAGATAGTCTCTGCACAGACTCTTCATTACTATAATAATAACCAGCCTATATATATATATATTCTTAATGTATAATATATATATATGTATATATGTAGTAATGCATATATACTTCTCTCCTCCTCTCATCTCCTCTATATGCCATATATGTATATATATATATAATATGTATATATATGTTTGGTAACAATACCTCTCTCATCATATACATATATATATATGTATATATATATATATATATATAATAATATATATATATATATATACTATATAACTAATATATAATAATAATAATAATAATAATAACTAATAACAACATATATATATGTTCTGTAACCTTTCGCCTCGGCCTTCAAGGGCTTCCCTGTTCCTTGTAGAGTCCCCATTCATCCTCTATTCGACTATTTCATTTACCTCTTCTTTTTCCTACGTTAAATATATGTATATGTATATGTATATAATATATAATATATATATATAATATATATATATATATATATATATATATATGTATATAATAATATATATATATATATATATATAACAACAATAATAATAATAATATATGTATATATAATGCTTAGGCAATCTCATTCAAAATCCTAAACTCTCACCCTTTTCATATATTTATATATAGTAGATAGTATATATAATATCAGGGCGCACTGCTCAGGTATCAAGCAAACATCAGTCCTCAAAAACCGTAAAATGAGAAACGGAGTCCCTCAGGGGGCCATTTTGTCCCCTTTCCTGTTCAACCTTTTTACAGCTGACATCCCCACCCCTCAAACTCCCAATTCAAAAATAACAAAAATATCATAACCATACCAGACCCCTCTGTACCCACTGCTACAACTCATACCCAGACTTACCTAATAACTAAGAAGCCTGTGGTTTAATCTTCCAACAAGTGTCAGCCTCTATAGAAATCATGTATAACCCACAAATCCACACCCAATAGACCACTAATCATCATTACACCCACAAGTAACTTTAAATAACTCTATTCCCTCAAAACAAACACCTAAAGTTCTCGGTATAACCTTTGACACCCACTTTACCTTTACACCACACATTCAAAACACAAACAGAAAACTAAATGTCCTACAAACTCTATCTCGACACAATTTCAGCAACTACATTACTTATAAACAATTCTGAAGAACTACAATCAACTATGGATCAACAGTCTGGTACCCTCTAATTTCAACAACTAACAGAATCAATTACAAAGTAGTAAAATACTGCATCAAAGTATCATAGGCTGCCTGAGCTACTCCCAATTCAGCACCTGCACGGAAAACAAAAATTCTCCCCAATTCAAGATCACCTGGACATGATAGGAACACAATTCTATGCCAGGACTCTCGACCCCTCTCATCCATACTATCTACAAGACCACACTATACACTGTTTAAAATCCCCTCCCTCATCCGCTGCACTCTATTACGGCGAACTCTTTAGAGGCCATCCCCCTCCTCCCAACAACACATCTATCTCAAGACATATTCACACATACTTTACACAGCAATATCTCAACAATTGCCCACCAAATCACCTACAACCTCTCGCTCCCCCAGAAATATCAACAACACAGAATACTCTCCCACGAGAGATGCAAATCTCACTATCAAGACTGAGATCTGGGCATCACCCAGGCCTCCAGGAATATAGGCACAGATTTGGACTTCCAGGACGCCACCTCTACCACTCTGCCATAGATGCCTGAAGAGGCTGGAAATAACCGATCACCTCCCCCTGATATGTCCCTCTACTTTTTCCCTTCAGAGCATTCCATCAGATTTCCTCCCTGAGAGATCTGTAGCTTCCTGTGGAGGTCGCTGAGTTTCTGGAGATGGCATGGACCCCCCAAATAAAGGTGTGTGTGATACACAGGGGCTTATAAAATATATATATATATATATATATATATATATATATATATATATATATATATATATATATATATATATATATATGTTAATGGTATATATATATATAGATATATATATATACCATATATATATATATATATATATATATATATACTTTCTTTAATATATATATATAATAACATATATATATATATATATACTATATATATATATATATATATAATTATATATATATATATAATTATATATATAATATATAATATATATATATATATGTAACCATATATATAATAACATATATATATATATATATATATATACTAATATAATATATATATATATATATATATATCATAATAATAATATATTCTTCTTCTTCTTCACCTACCTCTTCTTCAAGACTGGGGTAAGGTGCCCCTACTGAACGTCGGAAAAGAAAAGCAGCAGAAGAATATGACACAAAATGAAAAGAAAGCCCAGCCTTACCGCCCACTCTATACATTAATTAGTGAAAACTCGTCACAGACAGAAAAATCACCCTGGGGCTTCATGGGACGCAGCGGGCCCTCGCATATTGAAATCGTCAATGTAAGGAGGGTTCATCCCTGGCCCCCAGGTGGGCCACAACCATCTTCTCACAAAACCCGCCATTCTCTCCTATCATGCACGCTTTATTCTCGCTTTGCCAAACTCACATTTCTCTTCCTTCAGACATTCGTTCTGGCTCGATCCACTTTCTCTTGGTCTCCCATTGGTCAGTTCTTACTCACCACTATACATCCCTTAACAACCGACTATCATTCATCTCCTTTCCACATGACAAACCATCTCAACATACTTTCATTTATTCTCTCATTTACCCCTTTCTTCACACCACACAACTCTCTAATAAGTTCATTCCTCATTTTATTAATTCTTTTCACCTAGCATGCTCTAAGATTGTCATCACAAGACACATTGAACTTTAGATCTATACTTCTTATTCCAGACCATAGTCTCACTCTGTCTAATGCTGGGTAACAACATACCTCATGGACCCTAGCACTCCACAGACTTAGTCACTTACACATTCACCAACGATTTAATTGCACCAGCAACCTTCCTGCCATTCACAACTTTCCTACTACACTCAGCATCATCCGTTCCCTTCTCATCCAACACATACCCTAAATATTTAAACTCAGACACTTGCTCCAGCTGCTCACCATCTAACATAACTACACACTGAGGACTGTCTCACTCACAACCATAACCTTACTCTTATCTACGTTTACTTTCAATCCCCTCCTTTACATACCCTGCCAAATCTCTCTACCAATCCTCTCAAATATAACTTCGCCACACAATGCCAAATCATCCGCATATAATAGGTAAGGCACCCTCCACTCATCTCCATTCTCCATCATTCTAACACCATTTCCTGCCATCCCCACCTCGAATTCTTTCATAACCCCATCCATATACAAATTGAATAACCAAGGAGACATAACACAACCCTGTCTCACTCCGCTATTAATCCTAAACCAATCACCATTGACACCATTTCTTACACACGCTTCACTATCGTCATACTTACTTTTGATTCCATTCAAGCCTACAACACCATATATCACTAATACCTGCCATAAACCTTCCTATTAACCTATCATACGCCTGTTGCACGTCCATAAAACTAAATATAATTTATTCTTCTACTCCCTCATTTTCTCAATCATTTGTTTAATGTAAAGATTTGATCCACACATCCTCTACCACTCCTAAACGCACCTTGTTCTTCACCAATCCAGTCCTTCAGTCACTCGACGCACTCTTTCGACCAAAATGCCAGCATATACCTTCCCTACAACACTCAATAAACTTATTCCCCTATAATTTCTACAGTTCCCCTTTTCTCCCTTACCCTTATACAATTGTACTATTACCGCGCTCCTCAATCACTTGGAACTATACCCTCCATAAACGCTTTATTACACAACTTCAAATCAATCAATCACCATCTCGCCTCCCCTCTTGACATTTCACCGCTAATTTCATCTATACCTGCAGATTTACCATTCTTCCAACTTTCTCACTCACTCTACCCATTACCTCCTCCTTACCATAACCTCTCAAAATATCTATTCCTTCTTGTACCATCAAACCCACACATTCACTAACACCTCATCATTACTGTTAATATTGTGCCAGATTTTCGAAGTGTTCTTTCACACTCCCCTCACATCCATTTCATCAGTTACAAAAGCACCATCCTATTCATTATTAAAAGCAGATTCCCCTTATTCTCATTCTTAACCTTTCCTTCCCTTCCAGAAGAGCTTCCTATTCCCTTGTATGTCCTCATTCATCCTCCTTCCAGAAACTGTTCATTTACCTTTGTTTTCTCCTTCGTATGCCTTTTAGTATTCCTTTTTTCCTCCTTATATAATTTAAAAATCTTTCTTTGAAACTTCATCATTTTGCTTTTAATTACATTCAACCACGCTTCTTTTTTACATTTAACCTCTTTCATCACCTCTGTTCTTAATTCATGTTAACCATTCTTACTTCTTTAGCACATCCACACACTTCCTATGCACTACTAACAATTGCTTCCTTCATTTGCCCCAGATTTGTTCAGTATCTTGTTCACACATTCAACCGATTTACTAGCGAGCTCTCTTACATACTTACCTTTTTTCCTTAACTTCTCACTCTTAATTTTATACCTACTTCTTTTCATGTGCAACTACTCATCCAAGCCCCCCCACTAGCAATTTTACATAGAACAACATAGTGATCCGATAATCCCATCGTTCCTAAACCTCCCTCACTGATTTAACATCAACACATACTTCAACATCTCCTTCTTCACCAACACAAAATCAATCATACTTTTCACTTCGATACCATCTCTACCTACACCAACTCCAGTATACTTATGGATACTCTTGTGTTTAAAGAAAGTATTACTTACACACATACCTCTCTCTTCACAGAAATCAATCACCTTCCTACCATTCTCATTTTTCCCGCCACCCCAAAACTACCTGTTATACCATCCCTTTTTTGATCACCTATCCAACCATTCAGGTCCCCCAACACTATCAATCTGAAGCTCCTACTCACCCATCCAAAACATCATTCAGATTATCCCAAAAATCGTACTCTCTTCAACGTTTCCCTCAGATGGACCATACGTCACAACCACACATACCTTGACTTTTCAAACTTACATTTAACCATTAGAATTCTAGGACTCACACACACGAAGTCTACCATAGCTTTGTACCACAGGTCACTCATCAAAATTGCAACTCCTTCTCTCCCTCTCTCATTCCTTTCCACACCAGCACACACACATTTCACACCACACCACTCATTTTCACCGTTTCCTTTCATCTTTGTTTCAGTCACAGCGAGCAAATCAAATTTGCCCTTTTTAAATACATCCATCACCTCTCTCCTCTTCTCCTCAACATTTATTCCTCTGACATTCCATGTACCCATACGATTCATACAATTTCACGAAAAATAGAAAGTCTATGGCGTTCACGACCATATCCGAGGCATGCATCAGCATTCCTAGCACCAAGAGATAGGTGGTAGTGGGCAGCCAACCCAACTACCACCCGCCCATGGTCGACTTCTGACACACGGGACCATACAGTGTGGGCGTCTTTCTCCCACCCAAGGATGGTAGCCAGGATGTCTGTAAAGGTGTTATCTAGAAGTGGGGTGTGTACTTTAATCATGTGTATATGATATGTGGATAAATGGTGGTTAGTATTATTATTATTATTAGGAAAATGTTTTATTTAAAAATCCTAAGATCAGCAAACAGAAAGACGCACAAATGCAAAAATGGGAGTGAATTTCATGTCGCTTCAGTATGCGTGTACTCTCCCTCTATAAAAGTGAAGCCTAGTTAGCTAAAATAAGTTTCGGCTGGGAGGCTATTGTGCTTCTCTAAAGTAGTTTAACTACAGTTGCCTTGTGAGAGAGCCTAGAGTCTACTTCCAGTTTGCTTTCTATATTATATATATATATCTATATATATATATACTATATATATATATATATATATAATATATATATATATATATATATATAATATATATATATATATATATATATATATATATATATATATATATATATATATATATATATATATATATATATATATATAATAATAACAATAACCAATAATAATAATAACTATAACTAACAATAATAATAACAACAATATATATATCTCTATGTATATATATATATACTCTATATATATATATATATAATATATATAATATATATATATATATTCAAGAACTAGTGTGTGTGGTGCTCAGTGCACCGGAAACACAATAGCTAAGTAGAAGACTATGATCTTATTCAAAGAAGAAAGCCCCCACAACCTCCCCTGAAATGCGAGAACGTCACAGCAAATATCTGCCTTGAAGCTCCACAACACCTTGACTCACCCACTGTGGTATCATGTTAAGGTCAAGGTTCATCCCTGGACAAGCCTACAACTATGCCCCCTAATAAAACCATGCCTTTCACTCCTATTATATACCATCCTTCTCGCTTGTGCTAAGTTCACATTCCATCGGACACTCTCTTACTGACTCTATCCAATTTTTCTTTGGTCTCCTAACCGATTGGTTCCCCACTCACTTCTATACACCCGCTTAACCAATCATCTATATCATTCAATCTTTCCATTTTACCGAACTTCTTATTGTGTTCAATCCTCATTTTATAAATTTTTTTCACACACATCTAACATACCTTTAAAATTATCTATTTGAATAGACTACATCTTAGATCTATTCCTTTTATTTCACACCATGCTTTTGCTACTATACATCAATACCGGTAACAACTTACTCTCATGTCATGCAGAACTCTATCACACTCAAGACCTAGTCCTTTTGCATTCACCAAAAATTTAACCTTACCAACCACCTTCCAACCACTCACAACTATATATATATATATATATATATGTATATATATATATATATATATATATATATATATATATATATATATATATATATATATATATATATATATAATATATATAATAATATATAATATGTTATGATATTTATAATAATAATATATATATATAACTATATATATATATATATAATATATATATAATAATAATAATAATATATCTATATGTAATATATATATATATACCGATATAATAATAATATATGTATATGTAATAATATATATATAATATAATAATATATATATATAATAATATATATATATATTAGCTCAACTTCAAGATACTTGTAGGACGGGAGGCAACGTATTAGTAGCGACGGATACAGCTGGACGAGTACTAGAAATGACCCACATGCTGGAGCAAATGTGGTCTACAAAAGAATCGGGACTTTCTGCTTACACTCTTGCAATTTTATCAAATACTGGTTACCATGCAATACATTTTGCAAAGCAGATGGTAAGACTGGATTATTTTTTTTTTTTTTATACTTTTATTCAAGATTTTATGCCTTTATATTTAAACTATTACAGCTATTACTTTGTTGCTAATGTTTTAGCTTCTATTTTGATTATAAAGAATTCGATGAGCTAATTTGTTAAAATCAGTCCATTTAAAAGCGTTAATATCTATTTAAGTAGTTTAATAATAGCCATGCAATAGTTTTAGGCTATCTTAAGTTTATATATTTGATCACCCTTTTAAAAATGGTATTTTCCATTTTTTTTTGCTGTTTTACTGTTTAAATTCTAATTAATACAGTATTTAAGAAATCAACCTAAGTTTTTATTAAAAGAAAAGCTAATCACCTTACTGTGATAATACAGCAAGGTTAAGCTTCTTATTAATGTTGATGTTTTTGTGGTAAGCCTATTTAGAGTGATTTTATTTTTTCAGATTGAATGGATGAGTGATAAACTGATAAAAGCCTTCGATGTTCAACGAAATAATCCATTTAGTTTCAAACATGTCAAATTTTGTCATAACATAGGCGATCTCAATCGCTTGCCATCGCCAAAGGTTCGTAATGTTATATTGATGAACCTTAATAGTAAAGGCCCCCGAATAACAGAGATTTTAACATTTATGTATAAGTACCTGATTTAACCTCAGACCTATAGGTAGAGCATTCAGACTATTATTATTATTATTATTATTATTATTATTATTATTATTATTATTATTATTATTATTATTATTATTATTATTATTATTATTATTATTATTATTATTTCAGAAAATGTACTGTCTTAAATTTGTATACTATTACATGTTAAAATTAATAATGTATATTGTTCATGTACTGAATAAATTGTTCTGATTCTGATTATTATTATTTTACAATATTTTTTATTAATTTTATTATTTTTCTGTCTTTTCGATATTTAGGTTGTATTAGCAAGTTTTCCTGATTTGGAATGTGGATATGCAAGGGAACTCTTTATCCAGTGGGCAGTAATCTCCAAAAACACAATCATTTTAACTTCCAGGTGTGTGCAATTAAAAATATTTTTAACATTTTAGAAATTATTATTAATTATTATTATTATTATTATTATTATTATTATTATTATTATTATATTATTATCATGTTTGCTGATGATCACTGTTGGCACTTTTGGTATTTTTATCACTGGTGTTATTACTATAAATTATTATTGTTTGGCACAATTACTGTTGTTATTATCAATACTGTGATTAATTTCATCGTTACCACTGTCTTCTATGCTGTTTTGATTTTGCGATCTGAATCTGTGCATCAAAGCTGTAGCTATCTCTGGAATTGAACTGTACAGGAGCGAAATGCACAATATTGCTCCTATACGATTAAATAATTTTGATTCTAACTCTGAAATTAATTGTGCTAACCTATTTTTGCGCGAAACGGATGTGATTAAAACTGAGTTCAGTTGATGGTTTTGAATGTAAATTTAAAACCAATGTATGTGATGGTTCAATTGAATGTGATTAATTTAATAAAAATCTTAAACATATTTACACCAAAAAGCAAATGAGTGAGAAAAACAAACTGTATCTAGGTTTTATGGGCTTAAACAGGCTTACAACAAGATTAATAAGGAAACTCTGTGGCATGTGTTAGCGGTAGATTTTTGAATGGAATCAAAAGAATATGTATGTCAATGAAGCGTCGCATGGAATAAATGGGAGTGGAAGGTGAATCATTTTTAATATTAAAGGGTAAAATTGAAGGTAGGGATGTGTTATACACTCCCTGGCTTCTTCAATTTATATATGGATGGGTGATGAAAAAATTAAAGGAATGGATGTGAGGAAGGTGTTGGGCCCAGTGGAGATTAAAGACTATGGAGACCCTGTTGTGCACACTTGATAGATTTGTGGTTTCCTCTTGTAGAATCAAAAGAAATGTGAAATAGAGAGTCTTAGGGAAAGATGTGCGGTATGAAGAAAGGCGTGAATGAGAGAATAAATAAGAGTATATTAAGATGGTTTGGTCATATTAAAAGGATGGATGATAGTTAGTTGGTTAAGCAGATGTATAGAAGTGAGTGTGTTGGGAATCGACTGGCTGGGAGACCTAAGAAAGAGTGGATGGAGGGAGTAAAGGAGTATCTTAAGGAAAGGAATGCGAATTTGGGTCAAGCAGGAGAAGAATGGTGCTTTTGTGAAGGGGGTGTGGCTGTGGGTCTGGCCCAGGGATGAACTCTGACATTGATGAGTTACCACGGTGGTCTCACAGTGTTGTGAAGCCCTAGGGTGGATTTTTTGCTCCGATAGGCTCGCACTTAAAGGTATGAGGGTAGGTATGGGGACTTTCTTTTTGACTTGTCATGCTCTTCCACTTAACTTCGGTTTCCGGTGTATGAAGCGCCCCTCACACCTAATCTGTGGACACAAGGGAATGATAAAGAAAGAATGAATCAGACTCCAGGTTTGAATGGAAGAATTCTCTTCAAACTCAACCCAATATAGATAATTTTACTGCCAAGTAATTTAGACTAAATTCTTGCATGATAATTCCCCTTCAGAAGATATTTTATGTTTATCCTCAACAAACTGGACCTGGAACGTTGTAATGTTAGTAGTATCTGGATTGACACTAGATGATTAGAGAAGTCAAACTCAGATTGAATCTGTTAGTATCTATCAATACAAATTAGAAGAGCATAAGCAAAGTGGGAAAGAATTAATGTAAGTTTTAATTTAATTTTAAATCAACATTGATGTTTAAGCATCAATTCCGAAAGTCTTAGTACTTCATGATTTAATTTGATTTTTCTAATTTTACCTAGAAAACTTTGGAATAATAAACTCTGTTTTTAATCCAAGAGGATTTTTTTCTTGTTGAATTGTTAATGATTGTAAACCTCTCATTTATTTATTTATTTTTTTAAGGTTTGGACAAATGTTGCAGTGGCTATAGTTTCATTTATTTGAAGGATTCAGGGAGGTTGCTACAATTATTACATGAAAAAGCAACATATAGGGATGTAACGATAGTATCTGTATCGACTTGAAAGTATAGACCTTTTATATCAGTAATAATTTATTGATTGTATAGCCGATACTTCTTACTTTTTTGGGTGAAGTTATGAAACTTTTAGATTCAATAATAAATCTAGTTTCGATATATAAGGTTCTAATAAGAATTTCACCTTAAGCTAGCTGAAACCCCCACAAGAATGGCATCTCCGACGGTGAACCACTTCTAGAAATGCATTTAGATAGCATAACCGAACTTGCTCGCATGACAAAAGATTCACAGAAGTGGAAGCCGCCATATCAGCAATCCCTGGCAACAGCACTGATAATGACGATGGTGGCTTTTCAGCAAATAAACCTACTGAAGATGAAGAGGATTTGGATATGTTAAACTTTGATAAGTTCTTGACCGAAATTGCATTGACATCTCATTCACCTTTAAAGTTATTACACCAAGGGACCTCATCGAAAAAACTTAAGAGACAGTCATCAAGGAGGAAAGATGCTCTACGAAAACATGGAGGAGATTCTGCCTACAGAAGAGAATTCATTCATGTGGTGGCATGAAAATGGGCCAAGGTTTCCATTATTATCAGTGTTTGCAAGCAAATATTTATCAGCCCCTCCCTCATCAGTCGAGCGAGCGTATTTTTAGTGTAGGTGAGAATGTAAACACCAAAAGGAACAAGTTCTCGCCAGATACTAGTGAAAGCTTAATGTTTTTGCATCACAATTTGAGAATTTTTGAACTTGAGTATTGAATGATATCTATTTTTATCTTTATCTATCTTTATCTTTATTATTATTATGTCATGTTTGAATAATAGCGTTTTTTTTTATTTTGTCTTTTCAGCTGATTAATTCAGGTCTCTTCTTTTATTATTTTTATTTCTTATATTGTAGCTAGTTAAAGAATCTTCTTGTAAATTGTAATGATGTTAAAACATAAAAGCTAGTAGCTAAACTTTGTTAATACTTACTGGAAAATGGAAATGAATTTTTTTTTGAATAAACACAAACATAAAAAAGTTAATATTATATTTGAATTTATTATTCCTTTAAGATACTATTTTAATTTATAAAATAAATATTCTTGGGCACAACCAAATATGAAATAAATGACTAAGTATTGGTTGTACAAAGAATGCAATCCTGAGTTGCCTAGCAGTACACAAATGTTCTATCTTACTACTATGTATTTATTATATTAATTAAAGTATCGGTACCGGCACCTAAAAAAAATAGAGTATCGGTGTCTGCCTCTTTTCTGGCATCGGTACATCTCTAGTAACATAGTATTGAATTAATGCCATTCTCCTTCTCATTGTTTAGATACTGAATAAATTAGTATTTTTTCTTTCGTAAACCGCAAATTTTTTTCTTTCATGTTTGAAGTTTGCTTTAGTTAAATAACTTGTAGCAATTTAGTTTTATTTAAATTCTTAATACCTTTCTTAATTTACTTAATTATCTTAAAAATAATTATAGGATTGATGATTCCGATGAGAGTGAGGATGATGATGAAATTACCCTATTAGAGCCTGGCCAGCACGACATCGTTCTCTTGCAAGCAAAACCAGGCACTCAGGGCCTATTCAGAAGTAAAAAGCATCATCCTATGTATCCATTTCAAGAAGAGAAGGTGATATTATTATTATTATTATTATTATTATTATTATTATTATTATTATTATTATTATTATTATTATTATTATTATTATTATTAAAAAAAGAGTGGTTTGAAAATAAATGTACATAAGAGTAAGGCGTTGGGTGGTGAGCAACTGGAACAAGTTTCTGAGTTTAAATATTTAGGCAATATGTTTGATTTCAAGGGAACGTATGATGCAGAGTGTGGTAGGAAATTTTGAGGTGGTGTGAGGTGGCACAATTACTGTGAGTAAGTCTGCGTGAATGAGAATTCAAGTCTTGAGAGTGCGCTAGGGTTCTGCATGTGGTATGTTCTTACCGGTGTTAATTTATATTAGCAAAACTATGGGGTGAAACAAGATGTATAGATGTAAGGTGCAGTCTGTTCAGAGGATAATCTTATGGGAGTGTGAGAAGAATTGATAAAATGAGGAATTAGCTTGTTAGGGAGCTGTATGATGTGTAGAAGGTGTGAATGAGGAGAATAAATGAGTGGTTTGATCATATGAAAGAGTGGATGATGAGTCCGGTCAGTTAAACGGATGTTTAGAGTTGAGTGTGTTGTGAATTGAGTAAGTGAAAGAGTGTATGAAGGAAAGGAATGGGTATTGGGTTAAGCTGGGAGATGGTGCATAATAATAAGAGTGAATGATGGGGTTTTGTGAGGTGGCATGCTTTTGGGTATGTCCCAGAGGATGAACCCTAATATTGACGAGATATCACAGTAGGTGTTTGTTGCCTCGCTGTGAGACCCTGGGTAGGGATTTTGACTGCGACTGGTTCTCACAGGAAATGAGGAAAGGTACGGTGGGGCTTTTCTTTCTACTTACGTCTTGTTCTGCTACTTAACTATTGTTGCGGCTTATGTTGCTCATCCCTCCCCCTATCTGTTGTCCCAAGGTGAAAATGAAGATGATTATTATTATTATTATTATTATTATTATTATTATTATTATTATTATTATTATTATTATTATTATTATTATTATTATTATTATTATTATTATTATTATTATTATTATTATTATTATTATTATTATTATTATTATTATTTCTTTCCTACAAGATGTGGGGTAAGGT
>JABUQX010056585.1:42500-63932 GCA_015478945.1 Trachelipus rathkii
ACCCTTAATCTTTCTTTTAATTTTCTTATTATTTGTTCCTAAGTGCAATCCCCACCATAACATATATCATCTACATGACAAACCATTATACCTCTTAACTTATTTCCGTTCTTCCACGTAAATATAGAAGGTTCTAATTTACAACACACGCCCCCTAATCTTTCGAGTATCTCCTTTAAACTATAATACCAAACTCTGGCGGCATCCTTCAACCCATATACTGCCTTTCGTAGTTTCCATAGGTTGTTCGTGTTTGCTTCTTTTGGTGGTTTTACGAACACCTCTCTTTCCAGTTTGTTTCCTTGCAGATATGCAGCCTTAATGTCTATCGACTTGCATTCCCAGTTATATCTTTTAATTATCCCTAATGTCATTTTTAGCGCTTCGGCAGCACATGTTGGAGCTTCATTCCCCTCATCATTGCCTTTTTCCTCAAAACCCCTAACCACTAATCTAGCTTTACAATACTTTATCCCATTCTTTTCCTTTTCTGTTATAACCCATCTTGTATTTAACCCTTTTTGCCTTTGTCCACCACTTCATCCATTACATCGTTTTCTTTCCAATTCTGTATCTCGTTTTCCTTTGCCTTAATGACTTCTATATCTCTTACATCAACTAAAAGTATTTCTTCCTCTTCCGGTATTTGTTCATGTTCCTCAAAGTCTTTTAGGTTTATCCAAGTTATCGTTCCATCATTTAGATTCTTGGTGTTGTAACATTGATTCCATTTCTTACTATTCACCTTACCCGCTTTCCTCATTATCTCAACTCTTTTTTCTTGTCCGGTTTCTTTTTCTATCATTTTCCATCTTTCTCCTTTCTTCAGTCTACTTAGATCTCTTTCTCTTTCTACTTCTTCTTCTTGTTCTTCCTCCTCTGTTTCTTGTCCCGCATTAGTCATTACTCCAAGAGAAATATCGCTTTCATCGTCATCTGTATCTTCTTCTTTTTTCTGTTGTGTTCTTTTGTGTTCATATCGTCCCTCCCTTATACCTTTTATGTTCTCCCCTTGTTCTTCATCCATATCTGGATCTTGATCATCTGTTTCTTCTTCAGCTTCATCCCTATCGTCCTCTTCCCTGGGTGCTTTTTGTATTCTGTTTATGTGTACTCTTTGTGTATATCTAATCGACCCTCCCTGTTTTACCACCACTGTTTTCCCATCTACTCCTATGACCTTCCCTGGTCCTTTCCATCTTTTATCGTTCTCTCTTTTATAATATACCCATTCTCCAATTGTCACATCTTGTACTTTACTTTCCCTGATGTTGTTATTCAATGCTCTTTTTAGTTTCATCTCTGCTTGTTGGCTTAATACTTCTCTCCAGGCCTCTCTTCTATATCGAGCATTGTCTATTATCACACATTCTTCCCAACCCTCTGTGTTATCTATGCTCCAAGGAGTCATTTTTCCTCCCTTATTCCAACCAAATACCAAATTGTTTGCTGTGTACCCCCCCTTATTGGGTATATTATTTCGACCATACACAGCCCATCTTAAGCATAGATTCTTGTTTTGATACCCATCTTCTTGTAATTTTCTAATATTTTCTTTCAAAAGACCCACCATCCTTTCACACTTCCCGTTACTCCACGGGCTTTCTGCCGCTGTTGCCAATAATTTGATGTCGAACATCTCGCACATTTCCTCCATTGTTTCATTTTGAAACTCCCTTCCGTTGTCTGAGAGAATTTTTTCCGGTGCTCCGAAAACACTTATCCACCTGTCTATTATCTTGCCTACTATCTCCGCCGGTCGTTTTCCTTCTGTCCATGTTGCTTGAACAAAACCGGTCAACTCATCTATCATTACCAAAAATTTCTTTCCTTCCAATTCACCCATATCTATAGATATCAATTCATTGAAATGATTTGCTCTATCCAGACCTACTACTGGTCTACTAGGTGTGGGCTTAAATATCTTACATGAGTGACAGTTATCTATTACTCTTTCGATTATACATTGTAGTTGTTTCTTATTCTCCTCATAGGCATTATTCCCCCCGTATGCTTTCTCCAATAATTTAATTAGGTTGTCTTTACTACAATGTGCAAATTGTTTGTGTATTTTGAGTAATTTGTCTTCATTTTGTTTTTCACCTGTTCCCTATCCACCATTTATCCCCCCCAAACCACGCACTATATCTTCGTTTAACCAATGGTAATCTTACATGACCACCATCATCTACCCTCCCCTTTACTTGTACCCCTATGTTCCTTAAAATAATATTGTTATTACTGATATCCATTATTGCCCCCAGTTTTTGTAATGTTGTTCTTCCTATCAACCATGGGATATCTTTATCGTGTAAATCGTTAATGTAATCTGTTATGTAAATGGTGGTTTCCCCCTTTTTTCCTGTAAGATCTACAGGTATTTGTAGTCTTTTCTCCCCCTTATAATCAGAACCCCCAAAACTATACGTCTTTTCTATTCTCTTTGCACTCTCTCTCATCCTCTCTAATTCACTTTTGTTTAGATTTCGTAATATTTCTTCTAGTCATTCTCTTCCTATTACTGTACTATTACTTCCAGTGTCTAATATAGCCTCAATCATGCCTTCATTCTCCCTTTCATTTCCAGAAATCATTCAAATATACATTACTCTGTTCACTTTTCATTTGCTTATCAGACCCCCTTCTTTTCCACCAACATTTGTCTTCTTCATGTCCCCATTTGCGACAGTACATACATTTCTTAATATTTTCATCCCGAGTTAGGCACTTCTTGGCCTCATGGCCTTTTCTCCCACATTTCAAACACAACTTTTCTTCCTTACACTCGTTCGCAAAATGTCCATCTTGAAAACAATTAAAACATCTCAAACCGCCTTTCGCCTGACATTGCCAACCCATATGTCCTCTACCACCACATTTATAACAATATAGTGTTTCTCCTTTTGGTTCTTCTCTTCCCTTCTTGTATACAGCCCCTGTACTTTGACTCATTTCCTGTCTACCCCTGTCTAACCACATATTTTCCTTCATCTTCTCATCTCTTTTAATTTCAGTTCTTTCATGCTCATTCTTTCTCTCTTCAAACACGCGTAACAATTGCTTTTTAATATTCTCATAATCTAGCTCTCCTTCTCCACAACCCCCTATTATAATCTGTTCTTCTTGCCATGTTTTCAAATTTGCAGTGTACAACAAATGGGCTCCTTTTACATCTGATCCCCACTCACTCATTCCTAAACATGTTGCCTCACCCATCACTCTTGCATATCTTATCACATATTCTTTGACACTCTCTTTCTCACCTCTACCAATCTTTAGTACATCTAATACACTGTTAAATCGTTCAACCCTTTTATCGATCTTATATCTACTATCGAGTGCCTCTAATATCAAATCCACTCCTTTCTCTCTAGTTAGTTCTTTCGTACTAAGGTTCTTGGTTAACTCTTCAGCCTCTCTCTCAGATAGCAATCTTATTATTAATCCGCTTCCTCCTCATATCCTTTCATTCAACTCCACACGTCACTCACTCTTCTTCTTCCATCTTTTCATAAATCTCTTTCTAATCTCTGAAATACAGGACACTTACGCATCAATTCTCACTTCTGTTCTTTTACATCTTCTATATCCCCTTCCCGGGTTGTTCCCCCCCCCATTAAAAAAATGGCTAAATATTTATCTTATTTCTTTTTCAGACTTACAAAGAAGACTTTAGCAGAGTAGCGCAATTGAACAACCCTTAAGCTAATCTGTCTATTGAAACTTATATTTTAAGTAGTTTTTATATTAATTTAACTTACTTTAATTATTTATGTATTAATATTAATGATGGTGAAAAGATGCAAAGCTCTTACCTTTAATTACTATCCTCTATGACCTTCTTGCAGGATGATGATTTACATTAACATTAGTGCATATGGGTACAAGAACGTGCCATGCGTAGGATGTAATGTTATAGGTGATAAAGGGTTAGAATAGATAGGTCAAGATAAGTATGTATAAACAATGATATGTTGTATGAGCAGATGAAGAATATTAATTGTTATATTTTATATTTGTATTATTCGAAGAGGCACCCGTAGTAATTAATTATTTCCACCCTTCTGTATGCTTGACTGATTCAATGTTTTGAATTAACAAAGTGGTCACCCTTGGTCCAGTTTTATTGGTAGAATATTATCTTATATTATAGATTATAAATAGATTTTATTAATATTATCAATATGAAAGAATATTTCAAGTAGTTCTGAAAAAGACAAAAATAACATAACAACTGCAGCGAGTGAAAATCGTATTGTCACTAACTCACAGTGACAAGACATGACCACCTCCCTGTCATCCGAATATTATATATATAATATATATATATTATATATATATGATATATAATATATATATATATATATATATATATATATATATATATATATATATATATATATATATGATATATAAGTATATATAATAAGTATATATATATATAAAGAATAAAATTCATAAATTTTAATTAAACACATGTCCATGACTATGATCCATTTTATTCATTGTTGCCAGCTGATAAACTATGCTTACTTATTTCTTTAATTTAATTTTGAAATGATCGAATATTTCTAACTCAAAGCAAAAACTTTTCTTTATATATATTTTAAATTTTTGGTATTAGTCAAAATATTGTTGTAATTTTTATATTGGATCACAATCTAATAAACGATATCGATCTTAAATTCAGCACGTGTTCGTGAACTAATGATCCATTTATAAATGTTGCAAAACGTCAAGTATTTTTTAGGCTAGGGGTAGGTCAACTCTTAACTTTTATATTTGAGGAAGGTTCTATCACAGTTGTAACGGGTAAACTTTGGTTCTATGAACGTTTGCAGAATTGCCCTAGCAGGTGGGCTGCAAACGAAAACTAAATCAAAGTAATCAGTAAGTAAGGTTTTATACTAAATGTATTCTTCCAGCCTTTTATTGTGATTTATGGTAAGAATTGGTTTAAAACACCAGAAGGTTAAAATTATTTATTATGTTAGTTTCTTAAAATTAAGCCTAATTAGTTTTTATTCAACTATTTTTCATCAATTTTATACTGCTTATATATTATATATATATATATATATATATATATATATTATAATATATATTATTAAATTATATATATAATATATATATATATATATATATTATATATATATACATATATATAATATAATATATATATTATATTATATAATTATTATATATATTATATATATATATATAAGTTACGAAAACCTTATTTTATATATGTATTTAACTTATTTAATTAAAAAAAAAATTTTTTTTGGGTCATCCTGGGTTAAAAACGACTTTCAAGCGCGATTTTTAAATAACTAATTTCTGTCTGACTTATTAGGTGAGGTTTATAATGAAGTAAAAAAAAAAATGAAAATGACTGACAGTCTTTAGGAAAAGAAAGTTACAGCCTTTCAAAGTTGTTAAAATTCCTAGGCTTTTGTTATAGGTCTTATAGTCGAACCGACCTGGAACGCCATTTTAATCGCATGCCTACGAATTAAGGCTACTATAGAAGCATGAGGAAAGGGAAGAATATTAGTCAACAGAGATCTTTAAACCATATTTAAGGGGAGACTTTATCCTCGGACCCCCTACTTTTTGAAGTAAATCAAAATTTTCACATTTTTTTTTTATTATCTAGAGATTATTAGAAAAATTCCTCTTGAACATCTTGGTGTAATTATTTTTTAAAATTCTAAATGGGTTTTTTGATACTGAAATTTATTTAGAGAGGTGTCGAACTAAAAAAATTTCAATTCCGTCAAAATTGTAATTCCAGGTTGGCTTAGGTTAAAAAAAGTTTTTATTTATAATTATAGAAAATTATTTTTTTTTTTCCGAATATTCTCCAACCTCCCACCCATTCTTCGGATTTTACTCAGTCAAATAAATGGAGTCGAGGCCGGAGCCGGAGCCGGAGCTGGTGCTGGTGCCGGTGCCGGAGCCAGATCCTGGGTATAAATTTTTTTCAAGAACTATTTTTTAGATGAAAAATTTATTGCCAGAAAACGTACTAAACAATTTTCAAACTAGTGGCAGAATCCCCTAGTCGGATTCCGGAGCCGGATCCGGAGCGGAGTCGAAGCCAGAGCCGGTGTTGGAGAGGGAGCCGGAGCCCAAGAGTAATGAAATTTTGTTCAAAAAATATTTTTTAGGTGAAAAATTTATTGCCAGAAGACGTGCTGAAAAGTTATCAAATAGTGCAGAAACCTTAGTCGGATCCGGAACAGAAGCCGAAGTCATAACCGGATCCGGATCCGGATCCGGAGCCGGATCCGGATCCGGAGCCGGATCCTGGGTATGAATTTTTTTTGGGAAATATTTTTTTGGTGAAAAATTTATTGTCAGAAGACCTGTTCCGAACAATTTTCAAATAGTTGCAGAAACCTTAGCCGGATCCGGAGCCGAAGCCCGAAGTCCAGAGCCGGATCCCGATCCGGATCCGGATCCTGGGGATTATGAATTTTCTTCAGAAATATTTTTTAGGTGAAAAATTTATTTCAAGAAAACGTGCTGAGCAATGTTCAAATAGTGTAGAACATTAGTCGGATCCGGAGCAAAGCCGAAGTTGGAGTAGATCCGGAGCCGTATCTGGATCCGGATCCTGGGTATAGATTTTTTTTCTATAAATATTTTTTTTGGTGGAAAATTTATTGTCAGAAGGACGTGCTGAACAATTTTTTCAAATAGTGCAGAACCCTTAGTCGGATCCGGAACAGAAGCTGAAGTCGGAGCCGGATCCGGATCCTGGATCTGAAATTTTTTTTTTCAGAAAATATTTTTTGAGGTGAAAAATTTATTTCAGAAGTACGTGTTGAACAATGGTCAAATAGTCTAGAAACATTAGTCGGTAATCCGGAGCCGTATCCGAGCCGGATCCGGAAGCGGAGCCTGATCCCGGGTATGATAATTTTTTTCGGGAAATATTTTTTTTTTGGTGAAAAATTTTAATTGTTAGAAGAGTGCCGAACAATTTTTTAAGTAGTGCCAGAAACCACTTAGTCGGATCCGGAACCGAGGCTGAAGTCGGAGCCGGATTTGGATCCGGATCCTGGGTAATGATTTTCTTCAGAAAATATTTTTGTAGGTGAAAAATTTATTGTCAAGAAGACGTGCTGAGCAATGTTTAAATAGTGTAGAAACATTAGTCAGATCCGGAGCCGTATCCGGAGCCGGATCCTAGGTATCGAATTTTTTTCAGGAAATTAGTTTTTTTGGTAAAAAAATTTATTGGCAAGAAGAAAACGTGCCGAACAATTTTCAAAATAGTGCAGAAACCTTAAGTCGAATCCGGAGCCGAAGCTGAAGTCGGAGCCAGATCCGGATCCGGATCCTGGGTATGAATTTTCTTCAGAAAAAAATATTTTTGGGTGATAGATATTTCAAAGAAGACGTGCTGAACAATGTTCATATAGTCTAGAAACATTAGTCGGATCCGGAGCCGGATCCGGAGCCTGATCCTGGGTATGAAATTTTTTTCTGGGAAATAAATTTTTTTGGTGAAAAATTTATTGTCAGAAAGCGTGCTGAACAATTTTTCAAATAGTGCAGAACCTTAGTCGGATCCGGAACCGAAGCTGAAGGTCGGATCCGGTCCGGATATCGCCGGATCCTGGGTAAAAATGATTTTCTTCAGAAAAATATTTTTTTAGGTGAAAAAATTTTATTTCAAGAAGACGTGCTGAGCAATGTTCAAATAGTGTAGAAACATTAGTCGGATCCGCAGCCGAAGCCGAAGTCGTATCCGGAGCCCCGGATCCGGAGGCGGATCCTGGGTATAATTTTTTTCGGGGAATATTTTTTTGGTGAAAACTTTATTGTCAGAAGACGTGCCGAACAACTTTCAAAATAGTGCAAGAAACCTTAGTCGGATCCCGGAACCGAAGCTGAAAGTCGGATCCGATCCTGGGTAATGATTTTCTTCAGAAATAGTATTTTTTTTAGTGAAAATTTTATTTCAAGAAGACGTGCTGAGGCAATGTTCAAATAGTGTAGAACCCATAAGTAAGGATCCGGAACGCGCGAAGCCGAAGTCCGTATGCCGGAGGCCGGATGTCGTAGCTGGATCCTGGTATGAATTTTTTTTCGGGAAATATTGTTTTGGTGAAAAATTTTATTGTCAGAAGACGTGCGAACAATTTTCAATAGTGCAGAAACTTTGTCGGATCCGGAGCTGAAGCTGAAGTCGGAGCCGGATCCGGATCCGGATGCTGGGTATGAATGTTTTCTTCAGAAAATATTTTTTGAGGTGAAAATTTATTTCAAGAAGAAGTGGCTGAACAATATTCAAATAGTCTAGAAACCTTAGTCGGATCCGCAGCAGAAGCCGAAGTCATAACCGGATCCGGAGCCGGATTCGTAGCCAGATCCTGGGTATGAATTTTTTTCGGGAAATATTGTTTTGGTGAAAAATTTATTGTCAGAAGACGTGCCGAACAATTTTCAAATAGTGCAGAAACCTTAGCCGGATCCGGAGCCGAAGCTGAAGCCGAAGCCGAAGCCGAAGCCGAAGTTTGAGCCGGATCCCGGATCCGGGTATGAATTTTCTTCCAGAAATATTTTTCTAGGTGAAAAATTTTATCTCCAGAAGACGTGCTGAACAATTTTCCAAATAGTGTAGAAACATTAGTCGGATCCGGAGCCGTATCGGAGTCGGATCCTGGTTATGAAATTTTTTTTTTCAGGGAAGGAATATTTTTTTAGGTGAAAAATTTTATTGTCAGAAGACGTGCTGAACAATTTTAAAATAGAGTAGAAACATTAGTCGGATCCGGAGCCGAAGTCGGATCTAGAGCCGGATCCTTAGCCGGATCCTGGGTATAAATTTTTTCCGAAAAATATTTTTAGGTAAAAAATTTATTGCCAGGAGACGTGCTTAACAATTTCAAATAGTTCAGAAACTTAGTCAGATCGCCGAAGCCAAAGTCGGAGCCGGATCCGGACCCGGATCCTGAGAATGCATTTTTTTCAAGAAATATTTTTTTTAGGTGAAAAATTTAATGGAAAAGACGTGCTGAACAATTTTCAAATATTTACATCTTATTTAGTCGGATCCGGAGCCAAAGCCGACGTCGGAGTTTAACCGGAGTCGGACAGAGCGGAGCTGAGTATTAAATTTTTTTCAAAAAAATATTTTTTTTTAAGTGAAAAGTTTATTGCCAAGGACGTGCTGAACAGTTATCAAATAGTGCTGAAACTTTAGTCCGAATCCGGATCTGAATCCGGATCCGGATCCGGATCCTGGGTAATAAATTTTTATTCAGAAAAATTTTTTTTTAGGGGGAAAAATTTATTGCCAGAAAAGGTGCTGAACAATTTTCTAAATAGTGTAGGTACATTAGTCGAATCCGGAGCCGAAAGCCGAAGTCGGATATGGAGCCGGATCCTTTGCCGGATCCTAGGATATGAAATTTTTTTCATTTAAATACTTTTTGTGAGAAAATATATTGTCAAAACGACGTGTCTGAAATAATTTTCAAATAGTGCAAATTCCTTAGTCGGATCCGGATCCGGAGTCGGAGAGGGAGCCGAGTATGAAATTTTGTCGAAAAATATTTTTTAATTTGAAAAAATTATTAACGCAGAAGGCGTGCTGAACCAATTTTAAAATAGTGATGAAACCTTAGTCGGAGGCCGGGCGGAGCCAGATCCTGGGTATAAATATTTTCAAGTAACATTTTTTACGTAAAAATATCTTACCAAAAATATTTGCTCATTCAATTTTTGCTGAGAATACCTTGCCTCTATCCGAAGTTTGATACATATAACAATTTACGTTTGCGTGGGAAATATATATATATATATATATATATATATAATATATATATATATTATATATATTATATATATATTTTATATATAATATATATATATATATATATATATATATGTTACTCATCCTATATATTAAAAAAATTAAAACCTTCTAACAACACAATGAAACTAAATCTATATGAAATAGCCAAAAAATATCCTCAACGTCATAGATGAATCATACGTCCAAACCCTCTCATATACATACGGCAAATTGGGAAAAAAGAACAATTTCAAAGTGCTAATAAGCATAAATAAGGTTAGCAAATGCTAATAGGTGATGTCAGAATTTTAAACAATTTAAGAAAAATAGTTTTTTATAAGATTCCTGGATTTGTTATATAATTTTTTTTTTCATAAAAATGAAATTTAATATTTATTTAATATCCGCCTTCCCAGAAAAGAAAAAGGCATCTCAGAAACAGATTTCTAATCTATTGCTTCGATATCACTGCTTTTAAACTCGTACCGTATTTAAATCGACAGGAGGGTGTTGGAACACCTGCTGGGGCTACCTGGCATTCTGCTTGGTTGTTCCTGCTGGGTTACAGGAACAACCAACCAAAAGTCAAGAAACGCCGAAATGTGCCACAACATGCTTGTTGCGACCAATTTGGCAATAATAAGACAAAGAAAAAAATTTCACTCGCGCCAGGATTCGAATTGTTTCGAATCCTGGCGCGAGTGAAATTTTTCTTTGTGTTATTATTGCAAATTGTCGCAACAAGCATGTTTTGTGGCACATTTCGGCGTTTTCTTGACTTTTGGTTGGTTGTTCCTGTAACCAGGAACACACAAGCAGAATGCCAGGTAGCCCAGCAGGTGTTCCAACCACCCTCCGGGGCTACCCTGGCATTCTGCCTTGTGTGTTCCTGGGTTATAACGGACAACCAAACCAAGTCAAGAAACGGCCGAAATGTGCACAACATGCTTGTTTGCGACAAATTTGCAACTAATCAAGACAAAGAAAAATTGCACTCGCGCCAGGATTCGAAATATCGACAACAGCGTCGCCGTTGACATGTACAGAATGCTATGTAGCCCGCAGCAGGTAGTTCCAACCACCTCTTTGTTCGATTTAAATAAGTACTAAGTTTCAGAGTAGCCGTGATATCGAAGCAGGAGATTAGAAAACTGTTCTGATATGCCTTCTTTTTTTGGGAAGGTGGGATCGGACTAGTGGTAGAGCTTTCTGTACATTGTCTAACGGCGACCCTGTTGTCGATGTTTCGAATCCTGGCGCGAGTGAAAAATTTTTCTTTGTCTTATTATTGCAAATTTGTCGCAACAACATGTTTTTGTGCACATTTCGGCGTTTCTTGACTTTGGTTGTGTTGTTCCTGTAAGCCAGGAACACCCAAAGCAGAATGCCAGGTAGCCCCATCAGGTGTTGTTTGGAACACCTGCTGGGGCTACCTGGCATTCTGCTTGTGTGTTCCTGGGTTACAGGAACAACCAACCAAAGTCAAGAAACGGCGAAATGGGCACAACCTGCTTGTTGCGACAAATTTGCAATAATAAGACAAAAGAAAAATTTCACGTCGCCGCCAGGATAACGAAAATATCGCAAGCAAGCGTCGCCGTTTAGACAATGTACAGAAAGCTCCTTAACTCACCTAGTCCGAATCCACCTTCCCAAAAAAAAGAAGGCATACAGAACAGTTTTCTAATCTCCTGCTTCGATATCACTGCTTTGAAACTTAGTACTTATTTATATCGACAAGAGGGTGGTTGGAACACTGCTGGGGCTACATAGCATTCTGCATGGGTGTTCCTGGGTTACAGGAGTATCCAACCAAAGTCAAGAAACGCCAAAATGGGCACAACATGCTTGTTGCGACAAATTTGCAATAAAAAGACGAAAGAAAAAATTCACTCGTGCCAGGACTCGCACCATCGACAAACAGCGTCGCCGTTAGACATGTACAGGAGGCTCTACCACTAAGTCCGATCCGCCTTTCCAGAAAAGAAGGCATATCGGAACAGTTTTCTATCACTGCTTTAAAACTCGGTACTTATTTAAATCGACAGGAGGGTGGTTGGACACCTGCTGGGGCTACATGGCATTCTGCTTGGGTGCTCCTGGTTACAGGAGCAACCACACCAAGTCAAGGAACGCCGAAATGGGCGCAACATGCTTGTTTGCGGCAGAAATTGCAATAAAAGACGGAATATATTTCAACTCACGCCAGGACTCGAACCATCGACACGAGCGTGCCTTTAGACAATGTACGGCAGCTCGGTCAAACTTGTCCGGATCCAAACTTCCAGAATGATGGCATCTCGGAACAATTTTCTTATTATTGCTTCGAAATCACTGTTTTGAAACTCAGTACTTATTTAAATGGACAGGAGGGTGGTTGGAACCCTGCTGGGGCTACACGGCACTTCTGCTTGGGTGCTCTTGGGTTACAGGAGCAACCAACCAAGTCAAAAATTATACTGAACTGTGCAAGTTTAATGCCTAAATAAGTCAAATTTGGCAATAATAATTCCAATCCATTGCTGACTGCGCAATAAAGCTCGAAACCATCGCAACAGCGTCGCCGTTAAGACAATGTGCAATAAGCTCTACCTAGTTCCGATCCACCTACAACCAAGAAAAAGAGGCATCTTGGGAACAGATTTCTAATCCCTGCTTCGATATCAACTGCTTTTTGAAATTCGGTAAATTATTTTAAAATCCATGAAGGGTGCTTAGAACCTATATATATATATAATATATATATTTATATATATATATATAATATTATATATATATATATATAGTAATATATATATATATATATATATATAGTATATATATATATATATATTGAGAATAAATATTTTTTTGCCGTCGGAAAAAAGAAAAAATTTTCAAATGTTTATTTGCTTTTTTCTAGCACTTCATTTTTTTCTTACATTAAGATCACCAAAAAAAAATTCATAAAAAAAAAAACGAACAGTTTTTTTTTTTCTTAAAAATTTGTTTTTCTCTGCATATAAAATCCTTAACAGACTGACGTTTATTTTAAATGCTATTGTATGATGTAAGGTGGTGTCACACGTGATTGATTGTTTTTACTTCAAAAATTTTGAAAGTACTTTTCAGAGATTGTAAAAAAAAATTTTTTAGAAAATAAAATTTGAAATAAAGTGTCTAAATGAAATTTATTACTACACAAAATAGGAGTATTTTAGTGAAAAAAGCATTAAAATATCTTGAATATTAAAGATTTTATTGCCATTTTTGTGAAAGCCCCGAAAAAAAAAAAATTCCCCTCTTCCCCCCCCGAAAAAAAAAACGAACAGTTTTTTTTTTTTAGTTTCCCAAAAAAATTGAAAATAAATTAGTTGTTCATCAAACAAACATTTTTTTTTATCGGTTCGAAGAAATGGATTTTGAGGATAAAGTCTCCCCTTAAACTTCAATCTTTAAAAAATTTGGCATAATTTTTTTTTTTTTAGATATATAAATATATAGCTATATTAAAAAAATTGTAAAAATTAATATAATAATGGTAAGAAAAAAAATAGAAATTAAGAATGAATATAATAAAGCTACGAGAGAGAGGGAGAGGGAGAGATCCATCTAGGTTAGGTTTAGGTTTACAGCATCAATGATCCATGTAGGTTAGGTTTAGGTATACAACATCGACAATCCATGCAGGTAAGGTTTTGATTTACAGCCTTTCTAGTTCAGGTTTATGATTAAGTTTGTTAATTTATCACAATAGTGCTGTGTAAAATTAAATTTAACAAAATCTTATCATAACCTGAACTAGAGAGGCCCTAAACCCGAAAACGCCTAAACTATATGAATCATCGATACTGGACATCTAAACCTAACCTATATGAATCGTCAGTGCCTTAATACCTTAAACCTAAGCTATATGGATCTTGATAACAGTATGCCACCTAACCGAGATGGATCTACTTTTCTATAAGCATATGCCTAACATAGAATGATTGCTTTTATTACATTATTATTATACATTATATGTTTTAACGTAACATAAGCCTAACATAGAATGGTACTTTCTTATAATTAATATATATATACTATATATATATATAATATATTATATATATATATATATATATATATATATATATATATATATATATATATATATATATATATATATATATATATATATATAATATAACAATTCAGTTTATAAACATTTTTTAAAAGATTGTTACTTTTAATCAGTTTGGAATGGACATTCACATGAACTTATAGTTTTCAGCTTTGGTTTGGAGTTGTTTGATTGACATTGCTCATTGAATTGTCGAGTAAATGCAATAAAAGTTTTGCTTTGAGTTGTAGATATAACAAAAGCCTATAAAAGTTTTAACACTTTGAGATGCTGTAACTTTTTTTTCTAAAGACATCAGTCATTTTCGTTTTTTTATTCTTCATCCTAAATTGTATTTTTTATAAAAATCAACTTTGAAGACATCTGCCCCTACTTTACGCATTTTTTTTTAAAGTAATTTATTTTAATTTTAGCATTTTGCTTGTTATCTGCACTTTCTTTGTAATAACGAAATAGCTAAGAAGCACATGGCGCCTATTGAGACTGTTCTAGTCAACAGCTAATTAATTTATCCAATAAACATCGCCTAATGCAACACTGCACTTAACGTACACCTGCACGCCTATCAGGCCTGTCCAATATCCTAAACAAATTCATTTTTGTTTAGGATATTCGCCATTATATATATATATATTTATATATATATATATATATACTATACTATATATATATATATATATATATACAATATTTATATTATATATTAATTATATCTTATATAATTATATATATATTATATATATTTATATATAGGCTTATTTCAATCTTTCGTTCTTATTTCGATATTTCGATATTTTTGAAAATTATCGATATATTAATATCGGTGAACCGAAAACCTTTTGAAAATATCGAGAGTTAAAAAACAAAGAAGCTCTCATTTCGGATTTTCACCTTATAAGAATAAGTTGACTTCGCTTGTTGTGCTAACTTAAATTTAAAAGATTTATTTTATTTATTTAGTGACTTTAAATATTAATTTATGTCATTTAAATATAATTTATAATGAGAATGGCCTTTACAAGTCTTCTACAGTATTTTCATTTCATTTTACAAGACACAAAGCGGTAAATAATATATGGCAAAATTTTTAAGGAAAATAGGTACAATTTTTTTTATTATTCTAAAGACGAAAGATTCATACTAACTAGGGCAAGTAAATCACTAATTATTAATATATATATATATAATATATATAATCTATATCTATATATATATATATATATATATATATATATATATATATATTATATATTATATATAGTAATATATATATATATATATATATATATAATATATATATATATATATATATAATCAGGGTTGGGTTTCAAGTACAAGTACTTGTACTTGTACTTGTACTTAAACCATTTTTTGAGTACTTGTACTTGTACTTGTACTTGCAGTTTCTAAACCACTGTACTGTACTTGTGCTTGTACTTGAGCCTTTTGTACTGGTACTTGTGCTTGGTACTTGCAAGTACTTTTGGCATTTTTAACTTGCCAATGATTTTTTTTTTCTTTTTTATCATTTATTCCTTACGTATTAATATCAATTCTTTTTTTAATAAACGTATTCTAAATAAATTCCATTTATGAATGTAAAGTATGTCATTATATATATATATATATATATATATATATATATTATAATATATATATATATACTATATTATATTATATTATATATATAATAATATTATATATATATAATATATATTATATATATATATATATATTCATCATCATCATCAAATCATCATCATCATCATTCAACACACCTTTTTTTCCCCAAGACTGGGGTAAGGTGCGTAACATGACCAGAAACAGAAAAGTAGTAAGAAGAAATAGTATGACACAAGTCGAAAAAGAAAGCCCAAGGCCTTACCTCCCTTTATCTATAGTGGACTCAGCCGCACAGAAAATCTCACGCCTAGAGGTTCCCGGGACGCGACGGACCCTGCAACCTATGGCATCCGAGAAAATGTGGGGTTCATCCTTGGCCCAGGTGGGCCACAACCATACACACTCTAACAAAACCCTGCCATTTACTCCTATTATGCACTTTCTTCTCGCCCCTGCCAAACTCACATTTCACTCCTCCAAAAGCCATTCTTTTGCTGACTCAATCACTTTTTCTCTTTCCGGTCTCCCAGCCAGTCGATTCCCAACATGTACACTCAACACTATACATCCACTTAACCAACCGATCTATCATCCATTCTTTCCACATGACCAAACATCTACCAACATAAGCTTTCATTTATGACTCTCATTATCTCGCTTTTTTTCATACCATACCAACTCTGTAATACGTTCATTCCTCATTTTATAATTCTTCTCACACTTACTGTCTCAACCTCCCACACCTAATGCGCCCCTAAGATTGTCCATCTAACACATTGATTACTTTTAGATCTATACTCTTATTCCAGACCATAGTCTTACTACTATACATTAGTGATGGCTAGCAGATGTCATTTTTTTCGCATCCGCTGATGCGGATGCGGATGTTTGATTTAATATCCGCGGATGCGGATGCGGATTCGGAGGATGCGGATGTTTGATATAGTATATTATATATATATATATATATTTATATTATATATTATATATATATATATATATAGATATATATATAAGTATCTATTATATATATATATATATATATATATTATATAATTATATATATATATATATATATATAATATCATATATATTATTATATATTTTCGAGTTTTTAGCCACAATCTATTAATATAATTGTGTTACTAGGGTACGGGACTGGGACCTAACTCAAATGCAGCCCAACCAACCTCTGCTTTTCCCCAACCTTCGCCGCTTAATGAAAGAGATTTTTACAATGGATTTATATATAACTTTTTTGCACTAGTAATTGAAAATTCAAATATAGAAAAGGTTGGGTCTGAGACATCAATTTTTCTGCTGAGAGCCCCAGCATTGCTAAATATTCTCGAACTTGGAACTATAAGTTGGAGGACAGGCAAAGTATTTCCTTGCAAGGTTTACTCAGCGTGGGTAAACATTTTGCTTAACTTTCCTAGCAACTGATTGGATATCCATTTGAATTCTAATGCGTTTTTTCTTGGTGATTAGTCTTCAATCATTTGCACTACATATTTTGGTAATGCGTGTGTTTCTCATCACTACTGGACTGTATAAGAAAATTCTGTCCAGTGCATATGTTATTGATTTACTTGTAGAAGGTGTTGGTGTTGTAGATTTCGTTTTTTTTCCTTTAATGGATGGCTAATTAATAGCCTGTTCGGATTGAAGTTTTTCAACTGCAACAAGTCCCAAAGTAACGATTAACTTGTTCTAATATTGTGTTATAATAAACACTTGCCTTTATAACGGGGATCTTAAGTAAGTTGCCAATAGTATGAAGGTCATTAATTTATACAGAACCAAATTGTTTATCTAGCTCTAGTTTTAATTCCATCTTTCAATTCTTTTAAACCGTCATCATTTTTCATTTGAAGATGGTTCAAATGCTTCCTTAGAGCTGAGATTATATGGTATTACATCGGAGAACAGAACTGTAGAGGCGTTGATTTTTTTGGTAGTTTCTTCAAAATGGTTTCAATAGCTTAAATGCAGTGTGATATGATGTTCATTTTCCACATTAATAAGAATGTTAATTTGGAATATCGAACTGGCGTATAACGAAGCAGGAGGTTCTTCTGAGCAATTTGCAATTCTTTCCATCTATTATGAAGTGTAGCTATTCCATAGCGAGTTGGAATTGTCTTTGATAACATTAATAATATGGTAAATCAAGCAGTTTTTGAATTGCTTCAACTCATTTTCATTTTCCATTTTCTTTTTCAAATTCATCTTAAGTATTTTCATTATATGAAATTCTTTATCAAATCTCGACCAATAAACATCCGCACAACGATCCGCAGGTCAAAAGTTGGCGGATTGCGGAATGTGGATGTTTAATAATGTGCGGATGCTCCGCCGGGATGGCGGATGTTTACCTGTCTCACTACTAATTCATTAACACAGGTAATCAACTTACCATCACGCAAGAAACCTAGCGCACTCCAAGACTTAGTCTCTTTAAGCAGTATCGCACCAAGGTATTTAATTGGCACCAAGCCTCCTTTCCTGCAATTTCGCAACTTATCTACTACACTCTGGCATCATCCGTTCCCGTTTTTTCGTCCAACATATATATATAATCCTAAATATTTTTAAACTCAGTCCCTTGTTCCAGCTGCTCACAGATCTAGCATAACTTCACACCGAAGACTGTTCACTCAGTACCATAACCTTACTCTTATCTACGTCTTATCTTCAAACCCATTTCCTTTTAACACACCCTCCAAAATCTTTCTCCAATGGCCTCTCAAACTCTCTTCAGATTCCACACACATAGCAAAACCATATTATATATATTATATATATATATATATATAATATATATATATATTATATATATATATATATATATATATATATATATATATTTATAATATATATATAGTATATATATTTATATATGACCTTTAAAATGGGGTTACTTTGGCCACTTTCAAATTTCCTTTGCAAATATTAGAAGAAGTTTTAAAGTTAAATGAGATATTACACACTCAAAATATGGAACTGTATTAGGACTATACATACCTAGAATATTTTCTTGATCCATGCAGTAGTTTTTTCACAATTTCAAAAAAATAGGGGGGGCTAAAGTTACCCCATGCATCGGGGCTATTTTGGTCAGCTGAAGTTTCTTTGTATTAACTTATAAATAAATTTAAGATTTCTTAATCCTACTTTGGGGCTACATTGGCTATTCCTTAAGCTAGGGATCCTTAATATTAATTTTGTTATTTACATTTTTTTTTCTATTATTATATATCAAAAAAGACTGGTTCTTGGGAAAACCCATTCCATAAATCTATTTAAATTAGGTTGTGGCAGCATTGGCATCCTCATATCTTTTTCACAAATAGTATCAATATCATCTTTTATGTATTCAAACTTTGCCATATTTTTAGTGGTCACTCTCCGTAAGTATTGGACAGTGTAAAGTGTTACATCATCTGTTGTTTTCTTATCCTGAATGTGTGCAACATAAGGTATTCCTTTTTTTTGGTTTTCAACAGGGACATCTACAATTACAAAGTCACCTACTTTAGGTTGTGCTCTTTCTTTGGTGGACTTTGGTAATTTCATTTAAAAGATTCAATTGAAGTGTAGTAGTCAGTAAATGAACTTTTGGTGTGCTGGTATCTTGATGTTAAATGTTTTTTTCCATGAGAGGTGGTGGACAGGGAGGCACAGTATCGGGATCATTGTCTGAAGATTCTGATCTGAACTTTCCATATGTCCTGGTGTTAGTCTTTGGGGTGCCTAGTTCTTGGAGCTATTGATGATTTTATTTTCTTCCCAGGTGATATCTGCATACAGAGCTTTCCCCTTTTTCGCTTTACAACCCCTTCAGAACTTCTTTGTTGTTTAAAAATCTCAGCTAAACTTTGTTCAAAGTGACTGGAGTTTGTTTCTGGAGGATCGGATATGTCTGGTGCAGAACTACAACCTGGTTGGGGATCAGTCTGAAGGGATGCTTTGATCATCAATTGCTATTAGTAAATGGCTTTCTTATATGGATCGTTGCATTCTAGATAGTTAGGTTTTCAACTATTTAAGGGAAATATTTCCCTGTTGCCTTAAATCCACTTACTATATTTGCCTTTTTAGGTTTAAGGTGCACTTTTCATTGTTTAATAGGTTTCCCAGCTTTCTGGAAATGAAAGGATTTAGTAAAAACTGGCAAAACTGCCTGTTGGATATTCTTTTTAATTTCATCAGCTCTTCTGTCCAAATCTTTTTCATTGGGGCAAAGAATGACACATCCAATGGTTGGGCAATATGGGTAGAATTTGGGGGCAGACAAACAAATGATATTGAATTCTCTTCACATAACTTTAATACCTCATCTGAGAAATGAGAGCTTAGATTGTCGCCAATAAGGGCCTTTGGACCATCAATATGTTTTGCATGAGGTAAAAAGGCTTTTTTAAACCAGTCTTCAAAAACTGTAGAATCAAACCAGCCACTTTTCGTGCAATTAAATTGTGTTCCTCCAATACAACACTTCTCTGAACAAAATGGAAATCCTTTTGGAGCTCTATCTTTCCACGTATTCATCAATTTTTCTGACTTGTATACAACATAAGGGGGAAGGAGTGTCCCGTCTGCAGAGGCACAGAACATTAGTGAAACTGAAGTCTTTGAATAAAATGAAACGTTGTTGGTATATTTAATGCCCCTTCTGTGAAGGTGTTTGATTGAACTTGTGGGTGTGTCCGAAATATTGGTCTCATCGTAATTAAATATTTGATGCGGTAGCAAATCTTTCAGGCTTTCACTTAATATTATCGTGGAACTTTCTAAGCACATTTTCATCTACCTTTCCTCTGCTTGGTGTTATGTTGGTGCTTATTCTAGAACTTAGTGTCTTGGAGTGCCTTTCCAAAAACTTTGACATCCAATCATATCCTGGCATATTATCTACAAATGTTGGATGAATTTCACCTATTTTATCAAAATGGTACTTTACTGCATAGCGAACATCCATATTGGTGAGAGGGAAACCCCAGTCTGAACATCTTAAAATATTGTTAACAATAGTTGCCTCAAATTCAGGTGATAATGCTGTTGGGTGCCCAGGTATTTTCCCATGTTGGTTTTTTATTTTATTTGACAAGGTTTGTCTGGCAATTCCATATTCTTGTGCAACCTGTCTTATTGAAGCATTTTGAAGGGTAACCTTTTCTATGGCTTCATTAAGAGTTGCTTCAGAATAGTTCCGGTAGTTACGACTATCCGGTTTTCTTTTATAATTCCGCACCATAATTTAATCCTGTTAATTTTTTTATTATTTTTACCTAAAAAAAAGAAAAAAAAAGAAATGAAATAAAAAAAGCTTGCAGATAACTAGAATAATTTATCAATGTAATAAAAATATTAAAATTAGCCAAAAAAAAAATAAAAAAATTTGGGGGCTTACTTTGACTTACCTAAAATAAAAATTAAAAGTAATATATAATAATGTATATATAATATAACATGCATACATAGGTATAATGTAACTAAATTATTAAAAATTAACCCCCAAAAATAAGGTAAAAATGGTAAAAAATAAATTGGGTTACTTTGGCCACCCCTGCCAAAGAAACCCCACCCCCCTGCCAAAGTAGCCCCATTTTAATTTAAGGTCTGTAGCTTCTAAACTATGAAAGCTGATTAATCAGGCATTCTATGCTCCCATCCTAAGATGCTAAAGAGTAACATACATGAAAGCCATGTTTGTATGTCTTCCCAATTCTTCTGGGTGAACCTTAACAAAATGCCTTCATTTTTCACGATTTTTCAACTACATTTTCTCAGTAGTAAAACAACATTTTTATTTTGTTATTTCTGACACCTAATGGTTCATTTTAGTAGTCAATTTTACTGGCTTTTAAAGGAAAAAAAAATTAAATTT
>JABUQX010056586.1:0-47500 GCA_015478945.1 Trachelipus rathkii
GCGAAAATTGATTGGTCTTTGGTTTTTTTGTTGTTCTCGCCAGCTCTTCGTGAGCGTGTTTCATTTGTTTGGGAATATTTGTGTGTGAATTAACAAAAAGCTGTAGCCAAATAAATGAAAAGAAGATTCGATCCAGATTCTTATATAAATCCAGCAAAAATGCTGACGCCAAAGGATGGATATGACGGCAGCATGAATGTAACGAAAATCATGTCTGAACCAAGGCACGTCTTTGCGTATTTGCCAAGTGCGGTTTATTACTCTGCAAGTGATAAATAAGACCGGTTGTAGGTGTGTATATCTCCGTCCGTTTCGCTTGTTGCAAAAGTCTGGTAGTGCTGGTTCAGTTCTCAGTTTTGAAAAGGTTTTCAGTGTAGCGAAAGGGACTCGAGGTGGCTAGCAAAAACTATAACACTAACGCCATCCCTACAACCGCATGTATCCACT
This sequence comes from Trachelipus rathkii, assembly GCA_015478945.1. Lineage (NCBI taxonomy): Eukaryota > Metazoa > Arthropoda > Malacostraca > Isopoda > Trachelipodidae > Trachelipus > Trachelipus rathkii. The sequence goes on from JABUQX010056586.1 coordinate 448, forward strand.
GTGGTATCTGGTCAACATAGGGTTATCTTGGACCAGGCGTGAAATCCTAGGTGGAGAAGTTATCCCCCAATCGGCGGAAGCAAGGAGTGGATGATGATGATGAATAATATCTTTATTTATTTACTTATGTTTTTAATTCATTCATTTTTGTTTTTTAAATTTTTCCTTTTTCTTTTTGAACTGCAACAAAAAGCGAAAATGTGATGAAATAGAATAGAGAAGAGAAGAGATAACTGTAATGATGAAGGAAGAAAGATCAAATTTATCACAATGGAAGGAACAGATTTCATCAACTCAAAAAAAAAAGGGAACAGAAGGAAAACATGTTTATAAAAATAAAAATGATTTTCATTTAGGCCAAATTCTAAAGACAACTTAAAAGCTGGGCAGAATTACCTTTAAAATTCCTTGTCACTCAAATCTTGTTGATCCGCCACCACGGAAAACTTATGGACGTCAAAGTTTGGACAAAAATCCTCCTTCATCTGAATCGAAATGTACTTTGAATTTTTTTTCTTTTGATTTCATTCAATAAATGAGATTACATTTTTCAAGTGTCATAATGTTCTGCAAAGAAAGAGAGTATGCTACAAATAATAATAATAATAATATATAATAATAATAATATTTAAAATAATAATAAAATAATTCTTCCTTATTCTTTCATTTGCCCATTCGACCCTCTCAACAGACATTAACATGCAAAGAAAATAATGATAGTTAAGTAGAAGAACATGACGTAAAGTGAAAAAAAAAGCCCCGTCTGACCATCCCCTTAAAAACTTCTAGGGTGGTGTGTGTGTGTAGCGATAGTCACCTATCAAAAAATCTACCTAGGTCTCCACATGACCGCGAGCGGAACCTCGTCAATGTATGTTTCGATTCCTTGAGTCCCAACCATACCCTATCACAAAACCACACCATTCACTCCTATATGCACCTTTCCTCTCGGCCTCTGACAAACTCACAATTCCTTCCTTCAGAAATTCCTTTACTGACTCTAATAATCCACTTTTTCCTCAGTCTCCCAGTGGTAGATCCAAGCACACTCATCATATAAATCCGCTAACCAAACTGACATCATGTCCTCCTTCCCCTATTGATCAAACAGACTTAAATACACCCTCGTTTATGTCTCTCATTTACATTTTTTCTTCACACCACACATCCTTACACGTTCCATTCCTCATTTATCAATTCTTTCACACCTAAACACCCCTAAGATTGTCCAATTCCGAACATATTGTGCCTTAGATCTACATTTATTTTAACCATTGAACTCCCTTACCCTATATAAGTATTATACTGTCTCCAATCCTTCGGAAAACTATAATCCTCCATTTAAAGGCATTGTTACACAAAACGTCCATATCCCATTTCAATCACCAAACTCAACTTCCATTCTGATCATTTCACCAGTAAAGTACATTCTATCATACTGAAGATTTACCATTTTCAAAGTTCATTCTCACTCTACCTATTACCTCCTCTCCAAAATACCCATTTCTTCTAACATCATCAAACCCAAACACAATCACTAATCCACATCCTCATACTGCCAATGTATACGTGCTATTTTCGAAGGTTCTCTCCCACAATCTCCTCACATCCATTTCATTAGCTACGAAAGCCACCATCTCTATTCATTACTCTATGAAAATTCCTCCTTAATCTCATTATTAACCTTTCGCATTTCCTTCCAGAGGAGTTTCCTATTCCCTTGTAATCCCCTATCATCATCCTCCCAAACTGATTCATTTACTCTTTTTTTTTCCCTCCTGCGTATGCAACTTATAGTAAGTCCTTTCTTCTTCCTTAATATTTAGATGATTAAAATGACTTTAAAGACCTCATCATTGTGCTTTTTAGCACATTCAACCACGCATCTTTTTTACTTTGTAAGCTGATTGCATATTTTTCATTCCAACATGTCACTATTGGCATTCTTTATTTCTACTTTAAACACACCACATACTGTATTTTGCGATTCCTACAAGGCTTTCCTTTATTTCCACGTTCCAGATTTGTTCCATTTCATCAATTTCACTTTCAATTGATTTACTGCAGGTGTTTCACATCAAATTTTCCTTATCACCTTTTTCACGTAACTTTTTACTTAATTCTTCCTAAAACTTTTTTTTTTTTTTCCCTTCCTTATCTCTTTCCTCCTCCATCCATGTCCCCACTAACTTAATCTTATTAAACGATATAATTAATAATAATAATACATTAATAATACATAATAATAACAATAATAATCAATTAATAATTAATAATTTCATTTGAAAATCATTAGTTCAGAGAAATATTAAATTTTTTGTATTAACAATTCCAATATTTTACAACTTCATTATGGCAATTAATAATAACAAAATAATTTCCCTAGTATCTGAAATGGGTCTACTAATTGCAACACAGTGTCGTGTGTCCTTTGAGACCCGGAATATAATTAATAACAATAAGTATAATAATAATATAATAATAATAATAATAGATAATAAATAATAATAATAATAATAATAATAATAATAATAATAATTAATAGCAATAACAATAAATATAATAACAGTAATTAGATTTATTAAAAAATCACAGGATAAAAATAATAATAATAAAATCAGTTAATATTACTAGTAATAGTTCCATTACAATAATTCATACAGTAATCAACTTTCCTAAAAAATTACACAAATACTAAATACGGACAGTATAAAATAATAATAATAAAATAAATAATAATAATAATAATTCCCCTGTTAAATGAGATGTTAAAGAGATCTTTTAGTGGCGAGGCAATTACCGTATGTCAGCTATGATTTTGTAAATGTTGTTGGAAATGGTATGAGTATCACCTTTCTTATTTTGTAGTTCAGTAATGATCACTTTGACTTCTGAAAGCGTAACATTTTCAAATAAAAGAGAGAACCGTAAGTGCTCCCAAGTAGGTTTTCAATGAGTATGCCTATTAGCAGCAGTGTTTTGATACATGTTAGTTATGCTCAATATTTACGAAAGTGAATTGTTAAATTTAATCACAATTTTTCTGTTTAAAAATTCTGATTATTATTATTCATTTTATTTTTGTTTTTTTATTAATTATTTTTGTCATTGACATAGATCATTAATTAATCCCCAAGTTGATTTTGGGTCTTCATATACATTTTTAAATTTACTATTGTAATATTTCTTTTTTGCTTTCTTCAAAACAATTTTTAATTGTTTCTCATATTTATTATATAACTGAAATGGTTTGATACCTCCTTTATAATTTCTGTAGAGTTTATGTTTTTGACTTATTGAGTTTCTTATACCTGATGTTATCCATGATTTTTTAATCCTCTTTGATCCTAATGTTTTGGTTTTTAAAGGAAATGAATCATTGTACTAACATGTATTTAAAAGAGTTTATAAAGCAAAGTAAGAGTTGATTTGAATGGGGATGTCAACATCTGTTATTCTGATGTATGAAAGAGTCAACCTCATCTATAACTTTACTTAATTATATTATCATCTGCAATTTTCATTGTCCTGCCTATAATTTATGGTAGTAAGTGTTTTTTTTTTTTCAATTAATAAAAATTTTTACAATACAGGGATAATGATCTGTCATATCTGTTTTATTACCAAAAATTTGATATCAACTTCCAGGTTACTCCAAACATGGATTCAATTAGCGTTGGTTTCTGTCATTAATGTATTAGGCGAAGGCACCTGTATGTGATTGATCTCAGCCGCTTTGACATTCATTAACATTTGACATACGCGCGTTGCTGCCTGAGGCGAAGGCGTGAGTCTCGATTACCGTAACCAATCAATGTTGATAATCACCAGCAATTACTTACTGGTTTGCTATGTATTGGATTGTTACATTCAAGTGAGTTAATGAATTCAATTTCGGGACGGCATTAGGGGTCGGTATATATCCCACTATCACTAATTGGAAGATTTTGTTTTCAATCAAACTGCCAGGATTTCAAAGAAAGTGACGTTAATAGAATAAAGGAATGATATGGATTGTCAACATTTTTTTTTATTGAAAATAGAGACTCCCCTCCCTCTCTCTCGTTTTTTTGGTCTAGACAATTATGAAATCCATTTATATTCCTTTGTAACACAAATGCACTTTGTATTGTGTTTCAATAAGGAAGTCGTCGTCAACACCACGCAATCAGATTAATTATTTTTGAATAAGTCCAGAATAATTTAGGAAAATCTATTCCATAACTATGTTTCTGGAGCTTCTTACATTAAAAATGTTATTGTGCGAAATTAATATAAGTTAAGTTGCATCTGTGTTAATTATTTGCTTTGCTTATCACAAAAATTCTGGGGAGGTTATTCAGTATGGTGTGGTTTAATTTGTCTAGAAAAGAAAGTTCGCTCCTAATCCTGTAACTTGATTCATAAAATAAAATAATAATAATTAATAATAAATATTAATAATATAATGATAACCCAATATTTCAAAAAGAAGAAAACCAGAAGTAGGATAACAATTTTATCAGTTGATATTGAGCAACCTCAACAATATATTTGGTAACTTTTCCCCAAAATATTGATTCAAACAATTAAATATATAATAATAATAATTCAATAATAATATATGAAACTGTGAAAACTCTTCTTAAACTCCTATTTCCAACTTGTAGATTAAAGACAATAACAACAATATAACTTACCTTTCCACACTTATCAATCGATTGCTTCAGATCCAGCATCGGATTTTGAGGGTTTTGCAAAATCACCAAGAGTGTCTTTTTCTCCAAAGAGAGTATGAATGCTAATTCTTTAAACTTTAGATTTCTTTACTTTTTGCTACCTTATTTTTTAGTGGCCTAACCATTTTCTCATTGTCAGGAAGCTCTTTTAAAATAAATTAAAAGGATTTAATAAGTTAAATTGTGCTAACAAGCCATAATAATAATAATAATAATAAAAATAATAAATAATAAATAAATAATATATAATACATACATAATAATAAATAATAATAATAATAATGAATAATGAATAAGGTAATGGGCAGGGGCATTCTTTTTGACTTGGAGTCATGTTCTTCTACTACTTTTCTGTTCCTGTGGATGTTTTGCACATCTCATCCCTAATCTGGGGAAAGGAGGTAAATAATAATAGCCTGAATATATATACCGTTATATATATATTATATATATATAGATACTATACATATATATATATATATATATATATATATATATTATATATATATATATATATATATATACGGTATTATATATATATAATATATATATATATATATATATATATATATAGTAGCTATATATTATATATAATATATATATTATATATATATATATAAATAGATATATAACATATAATATTATTATATATAATATATATCATATATTATTACCAGTAATATATATATATATATAATATTATATATATAATAATATATATATATTATATAATATATATATATTATAGTATAATATAATAATATATATATATTACTATATATATACCAGTATATATTACAGTATATAGGGGAAAAGCTCCAGTTTTGTATCGGACTCAAGTGTTTGCAGAAAATTGATGACTTGATGTCGCTTGATATTATATGGTGAACGCACTGTAAAACTTAATCTAATAAATTAACAGAAACTTATTAAGCCTGGACCTGTATGAGGCTGTGAGCTAGGTTCAATCGTTAGTTGCGTTTACAAGCAGCCTCTAAAGTCCAGGCTTTAAGATAAGCTTTGTCTAATGTGTTATATTATAAGTTACACACAGCGTTTGTATTATGTTATCTTTGTAGTCTTTCAGAACATATTAATATATTAAATACATAAATTAGTTTAAAACAAAATAGAAAATAAATTAAAAGCGACACTCTTAATGACATCTTGTTAGCGAGAAAAATAATAATAACTAGAACACATATTCATAATAAATTCAATACAAAATATTTAACTTAAATAGAAAAATAAAATAATAGTAAGCTTGACACAATCATTACATTTTGAATTGACGTTCACACCATAAGTATAATTTTTATAAATAGCGCCGTGATGAGTCAATCTTCTCATTTGTACTCAGCATATAACTTGATGACTCGAGTCATCAATTTCAGAAAAATTGCGAAAGTGTTCCTGATCAATGAAACGGGATTATCCATATATATTATATATATCATAAATATATATAAATTATATTTAATATATATATATATATATATATATATACTATATATATAATAAATTATATATATAATATTTATATATATATATATATATTATATATATATCACCGGGATCTTCCTGATAGGAAACCATAAATCTTGGTCTTTTGGGTACAATTCTTTCCTCTTTATTATCAATTCGGTGTTTTGATGCTCCATTTTAAATACTTATTTAATAGAAATATATTTCAAAAAAATTTCAAAAACCTATAAAAACAAAAAAAAAGAGAAAAAGACAAATTTCTTTCAAACTAATTTAGAAAAAAATCTAATCAAAATTATGATTTTTTTTTTTTAAATGAAGTGTGTTGTGCATTCAGTCTATGGCTGCAACTACACCAAAAAGTGGTCCTCACTTGCCTCTTGCATGGTCACCCCTAATCCTCCCAAAATAGACACTAAACATCAACAAAGTTCTATCCCCTTGTCATTTTGCAAATAATTCCCACAATCTGTTCATCTTTTAATGAATGTAACATATTGACTCCCCTCAGATGTCATATGCTTCCAAGCATCAATTCAACAGATTTGAAACCATATGAATAAAATTTGAATTATTAAATCATTTCTAGGGCCCATTTGGGTGGCATACTACTTGTCATGATTGATTGAATATTTGCAAACAGATGTTATTCTTGTGGTTTCATTAGAGTTATTAACAGTGACGTTAATTATATTGCAGTCAAATTAATTCTACACAACATGTGCGAACCTAGTAGCGTCAACCCTTCGTGTTCTATGACATATTTTACAATCTTACAGAGATAAATAATTTGTGGGATAGATATGCAAATTAAGATATTATTATGTTAATAATTATTAAAAAAATCAAGAATATTAGAAATATTACTGCGACCTTACTAATTACATTTATATACTACATATATGAGAATAAAGATTTTTTTTACGGGATCAAGAAGGGTTAAAAAATATTTCAATTTACTGAATGACTGAGAAATAGTAAACACTTCTAATATCTCTATGGTTGAAGTGTGGGGTACAGGCACTTTGGCCCCCACAGACAAATGTTTATGTGCCTGCATTCAAATACAAGGTACAGAAAAATTTATTTCTCCATATTTTGAATTATGAATATATTGAATATCAATATGTATAAATATTTTCTGATATTTTACCTACAATGTCATAGTACAACAAAAGTCATGATGACGGAGGTCATGTTCAATCAATGTTAGCTTCATAACGATAAATTTAAAAATCAATTTCCAAAAACTAGAATGATGCCAATTTAATTTAATTTGCTTTCCAGCTCTATTTAGCTTGATATTGTGATGTTCAAACAGATTTTCTAACGAGAATAATCTAGTGCTTTTTCCAATAATTCATTTTTTTTTTTATCTCTTCATCCCCCATTTAAAGTGACTAAAATGTCGTACCAAACCTCTCTCATAGTCATAAATATAATCAATCTACCAAAAAATTTTTTTGTTTAAAATGTCGTTTTAAACCCATTAAGTTTAGGTTATGATAAGCTTTGTTAATTAATGCAGGAAGGGTCCTTCCCAAAATTATTTTTTTATAAAAATCATCAGGGATAATATATATATTACTCTTAATATAAATAAAACAGCTAATGAGATAAAAAAAAATTTTAAATTCACCCCAGTTACTTTAGGAAAAGTTACAGCACTCTTAAAGTTGCTAAAAACTCCTATAGACATTTTCATTTTGATCCTTACCAGGTTAGTTTCATTTTAAGGGCCCTCGCTAAGTTCAGGGTTTATGAAAGCTTCTGTTAAAACATACCACAGAGTAAATTCTGTGCATACTTAACAAGATCTTACTTACACGCTGAACTAGGATGGCCTTAAAATGAGCACAAGGCCCGTTAGTTTCTTTTAATAAGAAAAGCCTATGGGAAGATTTTTAAACTTTGAGAGTCTGTAACTTTTTTCTAAGGACTTAAATCATTTTCGTTTTTTTAATTTCATCATCCTTATTTTTTTAGAATATAGCATCAGGCGGGGTGACTGGGCTCACCTTTTTAAGAAGGGTGATTCGGTCCATTTTAAAAATAAAAAAAAAATAAAAAAAAAATTTTCAACTCATTTATATAGCCAGCTCCTTAGTACTACAAGTTTTATTTAAATCATCTTTAATTCTAGAGAGTTTTACTATATTTTTAAAAAATATTAATAAATTAGGGGTATTAAAAAATGGCCTTTCAATTTAGAGATTCACTGTTGGTAAAAACATGGATCGCCTAAAGGCTGCTATTAAATGAAAAAAGATTGGTGGATGGATTTTTTAATAAACATTTCAGTATATACACTAGAGTATGCTAGCTTTATAAACTGGCAAAGTAAATTTTTGTTACCAAACAGTACAGTGGCTGAAATCACGGGGCCTAACTTGTCCGATTCACCCCACCGTAAAAATTGATGATGGGTGTGAAACGGGACCACAATGTTGTTTCCGTATTTTATGTATTATTATGGCATTTTTATTACATATAATTAATTTTAATATAATAAATAGTAACTTATATTAAGTAAAAATTAAAATAAAAAATGAAATTTATATGAAAAATACGAATTCTAAAAAGTGTTAATTTTTAACCGGAGAGGGGTGAATCGGAACACCACATTTTTATTATTTTATGTATCATTATTAACATTTTTATTACTTATTACTAATTTTAATATGATAAACAATTATTATATTAAGTAAATTAAAATATAAAATTGAATTTATACATAAAAGAGAATTTACAACAGTAGGTCCGATTCACCCTCAAATTGGTGTCTACCGATTCACACCTCCAAGTCGAGGCTGAAATGAGCTTTATTTAAACTTTAATAAAACTATTATTTTAGAATTACGGATTATTATTTTTTTGTGCTTATTATGCCTAACTATTATGGTCCTTGAATTTCAGGAAAAAAAAATTCCAAAAAGTGCATTAAGGGAAAGTCAGGAGACGAAGTTATACCTAAAGTGGTCCAAGTCACCCAGCCCGACGCTATATACCCTGTGATTTTTAAAAACATTTTTTTTTTTTTTATAAGAAAATCCTATGGGAAAATCAAACTTCCAGAGGCTGTAACTTTATTTCCTAAAGACATTAGTCATTTTAATTTGTTTTATTCTTCATTATTATTTTTTTAAAAGTAGGCCTATATCATGTGATTTTTATAAAAATCAGGGGTGAAGCCCTTCTGCTCTAATATTACCATGATTAAGTTTATTAATTACACACACAGTAAATCTGTGTCTATTTCACCAAACTCATCACAACCTTACCGATTTTTTTTAAATATGTTGAACTCCATAATTACCCTATTTTATATATATAAATTAATACTAATAAAAAATAAAAAATTATAATTAATTGGGCTAGTAAAACTGAATTAGGACATACTAATTTATGAATAAATCTTAAACCTAAATTTGTTACTTATTATTACACATATTAAGTTATATTCCAAATTTATATACTTTAAATCTGAAAATCCTCACCTTATTCCCACATTTGCACTAGGCTATGTGAAATTATTTAGTCTACTAGCAATGTACCAAGTCCAAGTTCCTTATTACAAATCATTTCTTTCTTTTATTCTCTAGATGCGATCTTCACTAGATGGTGGGTCACAACATGCACCCAAGAAACAGCAGTAATTAAGTACCAAAGAATGTGGACCCCCAAGTTAAAAAGCCTCCCCCATAAATTTAAGTGCGAGCCCATTGCAGCCAATCTCCACCCTAGAGTTTCACAACACTGCAACAGCCCCCTACCCCCACCCCTACTGTGGTATCTCATCAATGCAAGGGTTCGTCGACTGGGCCAGACCCACAACCATGACCCCATCACAAAACCACACCATTTACTTCTATTATGCACAATTCTTTTAAACTCTGCTAAATTCACATCTGTTACTTCTGCAACACACTCTACTAAGTCAATACAGTTTCTATACTTTCTTAATGCCTTTCTATTTGCATTATTGATATATCGATTATCCCAATATCACTTTCAGTCTATCAATTCTCAAAATGGTGCCACAATTGTGAGTGGTGCCATCCATGTATAATAAAATTGCGGTGTGCCTTATCTTAGGAAGAATATTTTTAGGATTTTATTTGTATTCAAGCTACTTTTCCAAACACTCCTTTTGCAGCCTTCAAATTTCTTGTTTTCTCCACCATGTATTTTGTTGCAGATGGAATGTGGTGCAAAATTTGTACCTTTGAAAAGGAGACTGGGATAATTGTTAGAAGTTGCACCTTTTCAATGGAGGAAACACTATTCAACTGCTGAATTGACGTTTGATAAAAATTCATGGCAAGTTTCACAATCTTCTTTAGGTTCATTTCCTTCTGAAGATGGAATTTCAACGTTGAAAAGTTTGTTCAGTTTTTGAATGGTGCCATCCATGTTTAATAAATTGGTGTGCCTTATCTTACCCTCCAAGCAGACAAAATAGAAAATACTGCCCTTCAGGCTATCACGAGCTCAAGGCAAGTGAGCCACTGCAACGAAAGCTCGTGATACTCTCCAATTTGATTTGTATTTGTTTGTAACATTACAGTTCAGGAATTTATATTTTCAAGATTATAAAGCCATGACTAAATAATTTGTTAAGTCATAGTTGTCAAAAATAAATAATTACAATTTTATAGTTTTAAAATATTTTAAGCAATTCTGTATTAAGGCGTTTTCGTTTTTGTCATTTGAGCTTACAAACTGTAAGAATGCTTAAGTTTGCGTTCATTAAGTTAGATTTATGTTTTGTAAGAATGTTTACAAGACAAGGAATTTCCTCAATTCTATAAGGTTTCTATTTCCCGTGCTTAGCGAATTTAGAACGTGCTTACAAAAATTGATAAACAAAGACAATTATAATCCATTATGAAAGAAAAATTATTTTCAACCCAACTAAATAAGAATATTTAAGCAAGACTTGGCAGTAATGACTTTAAATAATAAAATAGTGTCAAATAGCTGTGTGATATTCATATTTTTCTTGTTTGATATATTCGTAAAGAATTTAAATTGAAGTTTGTTTTCACTACGTGGTAGGTTCCATTTGAATTATGAATGTTTCATTCAATAAAAATCAGCTTTACAATTCTAATTTCTTCCAAATCGAGAACTCCATCACAAATAGTAAATCAATTATGAGCAATTCAAACAAATAGGTTTTTATTGTCTATGTTATTTCCAAAAGGCGGCGGGTTCGCAGCATAAGCAACCTGAATAATCTCAAGTCTTTTTAGACCACCATGCACTTCAGCGCTTGGTCCTCTTCAAGGAAGGGGGGCAGAAGAATAAAATTATAGAAAAAACATTAAAAGTACAATGCTTAATTGTAAATCTCTGGTGAGCCCAGACGAGGACTTTAAAGAGAGGAAAATTAAATACAGTTTGCGAGAAATAGAAATGCCAAGAGTTCCACAGAACAGAAAAAGGTCACCACAAAGAATGAGTCTGGTTGTTCTCGATACGTTCACGCAAAAATTCGATGTGAGAAGCGTGCACCCTTTGGCTACGCTGGGCGACGGCCAATGTGGTGAAAGCAGAGGCTAACTTTGCCCCGTCATCTGCCGTTTAGTACCTTACAGAAAAGAGATATTGCGCCAACGTCACTTCGTAAGAGATAGAGGATCAAAGGAGTTATGAAAGTAGAACAGTTTTATTAGTTCTAGCTTTAGACTCAACATTAGTCCAATTTAGAAGAGTGAAGCCAGAGCCACCCAAATAGTGAGATAGTACTTCGAAAACAAGGGGGCAATAAGGGCCTTTAAATAACTGGGGATTACCTGTGCGGAGGATAAAAAATATTTCTGCAACCCTGAACAGGAAATCGCCAGGCTTCTATTGAGGGCCGACCTTAGTGACCGTTGATAGATGGTTTCACAGACAATTTTTGTTTATGAAGACTAGAGAAGGTTTATGTTTATCATTAGGTGAAGACGTTAGAGCCCGTCGAAAGAAAAATTATGAAAAGTTTGTTGGTGTTTTGGAGAGGAAATATTAAAGAAGGTTGAGTTCAAAAGTCGAATTTTCCTCTCGTTATTTCGGTTGTGACTCCCAACGGAAATTCCCCATCCAGGTCGGCAAGAATAGAAACAGCTCGGAAAGCTGAAGACGAGAGCAACTCTAGATGCAACAAACTGAACAAATTGAAATGAGCAGAAGTTAAACTGGAGTGATCACGGAAATTAAGAACAGCAAATAGGGAGAACAAAGCTAAGCTATAGTGAAGAGATCGTTGATGAACGGTAAAATAAAAGACTGACATAGAAAGGAGCCCGGCGAGACATTTACAATTTACTTGAAAACAATATACTATATATATATTATATATATATAATATATATATATTATCTATATATATGATTATAATATATATTATATATTATATATATATATATAATATATATATCTATATATATATATATAGTATATATATATATATATATATATATATATACATATATTAGATATAAATAATTAATATATTATATAATATATATATATATATATATATATATAATATATATATATATATATAATATATATATATATATATATATATATATATATATATATATATATATATATATATAAGGTGCAAAAGTGTTGCCGGGAGGTAGGTGAAGCTTATTGTGTATCCCTGGACCCTACCTTATGCTAAATGGAATAACATAAATTCTTTGCTACCTATTTACATGAATTATGAAAGTTTTTCACGTGTTTCTGAACATAGAATCGACATTAAACTGTTTCAAAAAAATGTTTTTGACCAATTCGAATTTTTTTTCGGGAAATTTTTCGTTTTTGGTTGTTGTACACGTCTTCAACTCCCAACGTTTCCACACATACAAGCCTTTATACGTAGCATATACATTATGCAGATTTAAATTTATCTATATCTATATTTTTACACTTTCCGAAACTAACACCCCCCTTGCACAAGTTGTCTTCTTTCCACAACATGGACATAAGCGGAACTACATCTGCAGCCACCCTCTTGGAGGGCCTGAAGGACATCATATCGGGAAATCTCGGTGAAGTAGATTCATTGAGCCTGAAGAGAAGAATTAATCCTTGAGAAGGAATTTATGTTATTGAAACAAATAACTGCAGTTGCTCAGGACCCTCTTGATTCCAGTACCATTCGCCCACTTTTAGTGAGGTGTCTAATTGTATAGAAAAGGTACTCCAATTCGACCGAGACATAGAGACAAAGATATGCACTTCCAAACACTTTAAGTACGACCAGTCTTTTATGAATAAATAAGTTATAGACTCTTCTGAAAATCATCTACAGACTCAGAAGATCATACAAAGGGTACGACCTCTCTCCTTTGGCATTTTCTCGTCATTCGTCTTCGCCGGTGCGGTCTCATGAGGACTCTTTCTCCCGAGCTAAACTTAAAAATATTGTCAGAAATTACACCTCTAATTTACATCTGCTCTCCGATGCAAAAAGAAAAAAAAAATAAATAAAATTCTGGAGATGGAGTTTACTTTCAATTTAGATAACTCATTTAGTCTTTTGAAACATCTATGGATGTATCATTTTGCTTAATGTAGATAACCATTTAGCTTCTTAACTCTATGAATGGGTAGGAAATCTAAAAATCGTTTTGAAAACCGGATATGTTCAGGAAAGGTAGTGAAACATATTAACCGTAACATTTGATCCAGATATACAGTGTGCCTTGAAAATAATTAAAAATCTAGTATTTAGATGGTATCTGCACATATTGACTCCTTGTTTACACCAGATCTATTTTCCCCCTTTGTTGGAGGAATACGAATTTGGACGGAGTGTGTATTTCCATTCGTGCACAATTGTACAAATTAAAACAATTTGGATTAGACATTCTTGAAGAAGAATCTGCCAGTTGTAGACTTATTAGTAAACTTGTCGTGGAAAAGCTCCCTCCTGTATATTTGCAAGAGCTTAAGATTGTTAGCAATGAAGAATATCCCTCTGTCACATTTCCTTTTGAAAATATCATACTATTATGAAACCCTCTCGAAAAAGTTCGGGATATCTCCTCTTCTCTCGCGGTACTTCTCTTCACAACAAGAAGAGGCCACAACCAACATTCTCTTTCTCGAAAAGGGAATCTTTGATTTAAAGAATGCCTCCTCTAAGGGGAGGAAAGGGGGGAGGTCCACTAAAGAGAAGATGATTCTTCCAATAAATTCAATGTAACCTCTGCATGAAATCGGCCAGTGTGAACGATTCAGATTGCGTGTTTTGAGGGGAGACACACCATGATCTCGTTTCCAATGCCCAAACGTTAACCTCACCTACAACCCCCAGAGCAGAGGGGTGCGATTGAAATTTTGCGAAGATTATTATATGTGAGTACTAAACCCATATCGCGAACAATACACATGTTCCTGCCGAAAACAATAAAGGCTTTTTGGATCGAACTTGTGCCTCGGAAATAGTGCTCGGCGAGCACACCATCTCCGGCTCTCAGCTCTGATGGTGTTAAAACAAAAGCAAAAGCCCTTGTCTACTAAGGATGCATAGATTCATAACCTACTTCCGTCCTTTGCTCTGGTGCATTCTGCAGGCTACTGGAGAAAACGTTCTTGGTCTTAGCAATCTTTGCCTTGCATCAATAATCGTACCAATCGGAATCATAATGCATCTCCTCTGATAATGTCTTAATGTCAAAAGAAGGAAATAAAAAATTCCATTCCCTTCATGTTTTCCTCGACGGATCTATGCACATCAAACAATGCCACGAGAACTATTTTTGTGATAGCGTTTTTCATCACAGATTGCGGGCCGACTGCGAGTCCTGGTCACTATTCGCATACTGTGTTATACTTGATCTCCCTTCCGTTCGTCTCGAAGAACACTATTAAGACCATCCTTGCCTTGTGAAACAGGCACAGGTTCTATGACATTACCCGAATGGTTAGATGTTTAAAAGTATGTTTGGCTTCCTCTCTTTAAACTGCTTCCACAGTTATTAATCGATCCCGATTTAAAGGATGTGTATTTTTGACGTTAAAAGGGGTTGATTGTCAGCTTATTAAGCATAGTAAGATTCATGGAGTAACATGCTAGACTAATAGATTTTATGTCGAAATAGGGAGAGTTACCACATGGCCAAGTCTATTCAGGCCAGTTATTACTGTTGTAGATTTCCTGTTTTTGAAAACATTGCTATTTGGAACTTGGCCAGCGGGCTACATTTCCCTTTTGGCTCTCCTGGTCTCTAAAAGTTTTTCACCACCAAGCAGCACAAAATTGGAAACCATTTTTTGTATAAGTCTCCTCACAAAGCCACCTCTACGAATGGCCCACCCAGGCAAAAAAATTAATCTTAGTGGTTCCCAGCACACAATTTCCAACGAGATAACGCTGGACCAGTGCAGTGCTTTCCAGTGGGAACCAGTTCAATTTCCCACTGGACCTTGTTGTGTATTAAGATCAGATTTTCCCAAAACCAGTCGTAATTTTCCAGCTGGGTCATACTGGAATTATCTAGCAGAACCAGTACGAACCCGCATTATTTCCAGCTGGGTCCAGTCGAATTCCTTACTTTTTCCTACACTGTCACCAGTCGTAATTTACCAGCTGGGTCATACTGGAATTATCTAGCAGAACCAGTACGAACCCGCATTATTTCCAGCTTTGGCCCGGTCCCAGTCGAATATCGTCGAAAATAGCCAGCTGGCTCGTACCAATCATTAATAAGCTGGGCATACTGGAATTCATCTAGAGCGAACCCAGTTATAAACTTGTTCTTATGTCCAGGGTTATCCCATCTTACGTTGAATCCATTTTCTATTATAGCAAAATCCCCATTCGTAATTTTCCAATTAAGGGTCTGAACGAACCTTAATGAATTGAAACTACTCACCCGATAACCAGTACGAAACCCACGGAATATTTTCATCGTTACTAAATTCCCCTGGGCTGCTGTAAAATAATATATATTATATATATTATATATATATATATATATATATATATATATATTAAATATATTATATATATATTATATATATATATATATATATATATATATAATATATATTATATATATATAATCATAATATATAATATATATAATATATATATATAAGACTATATATATATATATATATACATCCCTAATATATATTATATATATATATTTCATTATATATATATATATATATATATTATATATATATATCATATAATATATACTATATATATTATATATATATATATAATATATATATCAATATATATATATATATATATATATATATATTATATTATTATATAATATAAATAAATATAATAGTTACCTATATTATATATATACTTATATATATATATATATTATATACCTTATTATTATATATATATATAATATATATTATAATATTTATTTATATATATATATATATTTTTATTTATATCAAATCATATATAATATATATAATATAATATTATATATATATATATATATACTATTATATAATACTATAACATTAACAATTATTTACATATATTAATCAATACTATATATATATATATATATATATATATATCTAAAATATACCTATTATTATAAATATAATATACTAATTATAATATTATATAATATATATATATATATAGTTATATATATATATATATATACTTATATAATATACTATATATATATACTATTACTATATATACTATAATATATTGTAATATATATAACAGATGTAATTTACACTATTGAATATATATATAAGAGATAGAAATTTAAATATATAACTATAGTATATACTTAATATATATAATATATATAACTATATATATACTATAGTAAACGCCACTCGTAAAGAGTACAAAATGTCGCAACGGTATTGGCGTTTGAAAAATGTGTTCGTGAAGTCTGGTGGCGTATGACGGGAGATTTGAAATTGTGCACACAATTCCAATTTTAATGTTATCCTCCACGAATGGTTTTCGTTTATAATTATTTTAGCATTATTAAATTCTTTTTATTCAATTTTTCTTTTCCAAATTACAAATGATATAAATTATATGAATACTCGTCTTGATTATTTTTTACATTAATTTTTTTTTCTTTTACTTTGGATACGGTCGTAACTTTTTTAAAATTTTCATTTTTCATGATCATGGTTTTCCATGATCATTATAATACTCCTAAATTTGTAAAGGAAAAATTTAAGACCCTATTAGTTTAGCTTGGGATGTAGTCACTATTAATTTTTATTTCAGTAGATTAAAAAATTAATTTATTCTTTCCAAGGGAGGGAAAAGAGCAGAAAAAAACCTTTCGTATTACAGTCAGATACAGATCCATGTAAAAAAATAACAACAAAAGATCACCTTTGAGATTTCTTTTAATTACCTTTAATTAAATTCATATCCGTAAATAATTCGATATTTCATCACGCTTCAATAATTACTAAATTGTTCTGAAAATACTCAACAGCGGTCCACTAGAACGTCGAATGAATTTTTCTATCCCGGCCATAAGAATTAATTATTTCAACGCAAAAAGCTAATTCCCGTATAAATTCTTGCGTTTCCATATCTTCACCTACTAAATCTAAAAGTTCTAAAAGACATAAGTGAGTGTGTGTGTGGTTCTTGAAGAAAACTTAAACCAAAATCAAAAAAGGACTCGAAATCCTGAGCTTCCTGTTTGGTACGCCTCCATAATTTCATTCAAATATTCGTGCAGTTTTTTTACTGACTCTTTATGATCTAAAGTTCATTGTTTGAAAAGTAGAAATATTCAGAAAGCTTTGCATGCCAAACTACCGTATATATATATACTATACTATATAATATATATATATAGTATATATATTATATATATATATATAATATACGTGATTTACTATATAATACTACTATATATTATATATAGTATATATATACTATTATATATATATATATATATATTATCAGTATATTATATATATTAATATACTATAGTATACATGGCTACTGTATGTACACGGGCAGTAGGTAAGATTTTTTCTCGGGGTTTTAAACTAAAGAAATATATACTAATCATATATATATATAGTATATATATTATTCATATCTATAGGTATATATATATGGTATTATATATATAGTGTCATGTAATATATAGTATAATATAAATACATATTATATATTATAGTAGTATTATATATTATATGTATATATTACTATTTTATATATATATATATAGGTTATTAATATAGTACGTATACTATTATATTACGTATATTATAATATATATATACTATATATATATATATCTATATCATATATATCTGTAGTATATATTATAGTATATAATATATTATATTATTATTCTATATATTATATATACTAGTATATTCTTATTTGAATAAAAATTGAATATCATAAATATATTGCTAGGCATCTTCAAAATCCAAAAAAATATGCTCATTTTAATACATTATTTTTTTTATTCTTCTTGCTCTCTTAACAGCAAAATTATTTATAAATTTTTTCATTTACATTGTGTAGATATGATGAACAGCCATTAAAGTCAGTTCTGTTAGTCTTTCCATCCCTGTATTAATTGAGAAACGTTTGCTTTGAGACCTTTTCAGAGCTAGAAATATCTTTCTGGATATGCAAGATGAAAGTAAGATAAATGCTAGAATCCGCATCACTCCAAATGTGACTGTTTTGATCAAATTTATTTGTAAAATTTGTAAAATTTTTAATAGATATCGTTTGATTCCATTTACAAAAATTGGTAAGTATGGATCTATGGCCTAAGTACTTCATCTCTAATTGGTTTTAAAAATCGTCATGAAAACAGATCGCAATTTCTGTTTCTTTTTACATTTAACATTGATTCTGACATTTTCATTTCTTAATTAATTAATTAAGTAAGTAAAGCAGTTCTGCCGCAAATACCAAAATTATTTGAAATTTTTTATAAAAGTTTTCGCGAAAATCTTGCAATGCAAGCATCACATTTTCAATATCATTAAGATCAGTTGCTGTCAATAATGATTAAGACTACAATATAGTAGTAGTAGTACTTAATAGAAGATTGAAGGAGAATAAAGCTGAAATCATAAATTAACTTATGACCTCAACTTTCAATCCGTGGTTACACGATTTATTTCAGAAGATTTGATGTATTTGAAGAAGATTCAATATTCTGATCCATCTCAAGCTCCTTTAAAGCTTCAACAATTGGTGTAAAAACTTTCCTAAATCGTACGATCCATCTTATTTTCCCCATATTTGAGATATTCTCATTTATTTCTATTTGTCCGCATTTAGTGGCTTCGGGAAAATTTTTTCCTATTAAAATACAGCTAGTTGTTCCCCGCCTTGGTGCCTAAAATAGTGCCCAGTCTTTGTTTTCATCGTGTCAAATACGAATCTAATGTGTTGTGACTCCCAATATCAATGCTGAACTAGCAAATATAACATCCACATTCCTACTTCAAATATTATCGCACAAGCTTTAAACACCTCTCAAAACTTTCTTCAATTGGCTGCTGCTCATCTTCGTACGTTTGTCCAAACACAGAAAGTCACTCTTTATCTCACCCTCCTCAGTATTCTTCCTGCAGCTAGAGATATAATGTTTTTGCCATTTTCACAGGACACTAACCCTAGAAAAATCTTCAACCGAAGCCATGAAAGGTTTTCCCTCATATCTATTACATATATTAATCATTTGCTTTGATTATGATTATTTTTAAAAAAACTAAATTTAGGAAGACTCCAAGTCATCCAAAAATTTTGAATGGTTAAATATATATATACCTATATATATATTATATATATATACTCATATATATATAATAATTATATATAGTATATATAATATATTATATTATATATATATACATTTATATATATATATACTTAACTATATATATATCATATATATATATATACTATATATTGTACTACCTAATTCAAACATAATTAAATTAATTTGAAAATTTGTTTTGCTAATAAATAAGCAAAAAAATAAATAAAAACGTCGCGCCCAACATCTTACTTATGAAAATATACTTATCGCTCAACAAAAGTTGCGCTTGGCGTTTGTGTCCAAATTTCTCCTCGAGGTCTTCTCGGTCCCGTTGCGCCCGTTTGGCCCTCGTTGGCCGTCGCGCGCCCATAAAACTAATTTTACTATTAAACAACTTTCTTCTTTCAATCTGATTTTTTTCATCGTTGCACAAAACAATTAAAAACGAGGAGCGATATAAACACGTGGGTTTTAATTATTCGCATACTTATATACATAATACATACATTATAACACACGGAACAGCAATATATAATAGATATATAATATATATACCCGGTATATTAATATATAATATTATATATATATAAATATATATTATACTAATAATATATAATATATACTATACTTATAATATATTATAGTATATATATAGTTAAATATATAACCTTTTCTTAATATTTTAAATGATATATAGTAATGCAAATCTTAATACGTGGACCAGATATATATATATATATATCTATATAATATATATATATTTATATATATATATATATATACGTATATATATACTAATAGTCACTATATATATATATAATATATATATATATATATATATAGTATATATATATATATAATATATATACTATATATATAGCATATATATATATATATATATAGTAATTCACCGAGTCTCAGATCTCGGCCAACCGGCGGGTTCAGGGACTCAACCAGTTTTTTCAGACTTGGATTCTACCAACTTTAGTCGAGTCCACATGACCGAGTCCAACAATTAACAAGTGTCTGAAACTTTTTTTTATAAGTGCTCTTCGCCCAGTTTTTTTTTTTTAATTATGTTGCATGCTTGTATAAATTTGAGGTGGACAGAACCGCCAAGTGTAATGACATACACATTCACTAACTTGACCGGTGCATCAACCCTATTCTACTACACATACAGGTGTATATTATAAAAAGACATCATGTGAATTAACAGTTCTAAGAAACAAATGTAAAAATTCAGAAAAGATTCAAGCAAAAATATGTTATAAATTAAATGCCAAAGAATTATAAAGACAAATTTGCCATAATACTATTTCTCTGACAACTTAAAATAGGGCAACCAATAAAGATATTTTAGATTAAGTCTTGTTGAATAATAATTATTTGATTACAATTACCTCGAAAAAGCGAGTCACTGCAAGTAAATAAAAATGAAATCAAAGTCTAGTTTATTGTATTTGTTCTTATCTCTATCAAGCTCGTACATACTAGACCAATCTTCAATCAGAGATTAAGTTTAGCAGCTGACAAAAATATCTCTATGCTGAATCGAATTGTCTTGCCATAAGTTGATCATATTTTTTATTATTAATATATTAAATAGCATTTGAATACTCTAAAATAGCAAGTATATATACATAAGAAAAAAGTACTTTGCTGCAGAATCAATTTCATCATGTCCTGAAATCCAAATTTATCTGACACTCAACTCAATAAATAATACACGAATTTTATGTCAAATAATTTAATAAGTTGATAAACTTTTTTCTACTGACTTTGATAAAGGTAGAGAAATTGTAAAAATAACAACCTTGGCGTGAGGTTTTATAATAAATGTATAAGAGAACTGCATATAGCAAATTAATCATAGAGATGGGACCGCTTTTTAAAAATGTATTTTTTTTTTAAATATCGCCATTATCTCGTTTCTTTTTTGTAAACTTTATTTCTTATCGAGAATATGATTGAAAAAAAAAAGTCTGTAGTAAAAAAGAATTCGTCATCAATAATTTCCAAAGCGTCCTGGGAAAAAACATTTTAAAATAGGATCAGTACAAAATATGGTATCATCATCACCGGCTTTTAAAAAAACATTTCAGGAATAGAAAAAAAAATATTCAGCGAGATCACTGAATGATCGATGCACCAAATGAAAATGATAAAAGAATTTGAAATAATGATAACTTCCATAACTTCCCTCCAACTATAATTATAATATATATAATATATATCATATATATATCATATATATATATATATATTATATTATAAATATATATATATATATATATATATATTATCTTTTTGGAGGGAAACAGGAAAAAATTGTTTTGGGCAACCTTCAATCAATCCACTCTTAGGTTGATGAGTTCACTCTTCATTACTGTTTTCATTTCGAAAGAAACGTCATTATGCTTATAAAGATGATCGGCGGGTAAAAGGCCATGGGCCCCCTGACATCTGCAATAGAATCCTTTCTTAGCCTTGAAAATACAACCGGATGCCATTCTTTCTCTAAATACCTTTGCTGAACGTACTTTACATCTCATTTCACACCGGGCTCTATTGCTTTTTTTACAATTGCTTTATATTAAGCAAGTGTTTTTCAAAGTGTAAACATAAGTAAAATCGCTAGATTTTATATAATACCGAAAAAAAAATTGATTTAAATTTTATGTTAACTGGCAAATTAGGTCATTATATATTTTTAATTTTGCAAAAACAGTTATTTGGGTTAAACCAACACGCACCATTACTTATTATAAAAAAAAGATCTCGTTAAATCGATTATATTTTTCGACATTCTGAAACGCCTTGACCAGAAGTTACAGCTATATTGTATATTCAGGGCACACTACACATTGTTCCGTCTCTTATCAATAAATGACATGAATAAGAGCTTTCCTTCACAGCTTATATTTTACAGAGTAAAACGATGATTCGTTTCCTGATTTATCTTAGAATATTGTGAATAATTTATATATCCAGGTTTAACACCATTATTATAAGGCTGATAGTACGACTTTTCACCTGTGAAATTCCTATCCTATTTATCGTACTTTGAAATTCTTTTAACCGCTCGCCCACCCCGCTGCATGGTTACAGTTTATGAAGATACACACAATTACAAGAATATACATCTAGTAAAAGACACGAATACAAACTGCTCTGCTACTGAAAAATATGTTAAACCACCAGGTCTTCTGAATCATTTAAAAATAATAAACTGTATATTCCTTAATCTTGACATTTATTTAATCACAGAACTACGTGGTTGAAGACATTGGATCAGCAAAATCAAAGTCGGCATCGCAAAAAAAAAACGATTTTAATTACGGTTGCTTATTTACTATACTCAAACGATAAACTGTTATTTGTTAAAAAACTCGAGGGAGCAATAAAAAAAAAAATACGAATCGGAATGGTCTGGTAATGCTACCTGAGAATTATTTCATTCGAGGGAGTTTTTACGTCGAAAATTTTTCTCAAATTTTCCCCTTTAGACTGTTCAAAAAAAATACTCTCGTAATAAGGTTTAACTCTATAGCACGGGAATGTCTATAGTTAAGTATTTACATTATCATTAATGCCCTTTACTTCGCGTTGGCGCCGCGAGTAAGTTGTTACACGGTACCGCTCGCGAGCAGCGCGCATTTCATTTGGATAGAGCGTTTCAGCGAGCTGTTAGCCATGCATACTCGCCACCCTGCTGTGCATTTACTCTATGGTATTGTTTTAGTTTTTATTTAACAAAAAATATCTAATGGAAAAATAATTTAAACTACAAGATAAAATAATTTTGAAAATGAAAAAAAATCTCAGTACACAAAATCGACTTTATGAACTTTACAAATTTAATTTAAAATAAATAAAATCTCTTATTTCTGATTTTTCACTTAAGTATGATAAAATAATTTTGTCCTCTTCATAAATTTCACTTTAAAACATTAAAGAAATATTCAGAAGAAAGTTAACTTATTTTGATAACTTAATAAAATCACGCAGCGGTCATATAAATTTTAATCTGCATAGAAAAATTTACCCGTATATCTTCATAATTACATTGATATATGGCTCATTCATTCTACATAAAAAAGTGGAGCAATTCTTAAGAAAACTTTACGTCGATTCAAGTCATATGATAAATTATTTATCTATTATTAATATATCTATTATTATTAATATATGGTAGTTCATTCTCAACCACAATCTCTCATTCATTATTGATTATTATTATTATTATTATTATTAGTTGAATTCACTATTACTTCATTATTTATTTATTATTATAATTATGTAGTGAGCGCCCACATAGAGAATATAAATCACTAGTGAGTAACTCACTATATCAACTATACTATATCATATATATACTATATATATATATACTAATTATATAAAATGCTAAATATTATAACCTATATATATATTCACTGTCAAATAATTTAAGTTAATTATATTATATATAATTCATATCTATACTATCCAATTACTTACTACGTGTAGTACTACTACCTCACATAGGTGGGAGTTTGGCAGACCAAAGGCCGAGAAGAAACAGCGTGCTTTAATAGTTAGAGTGTCAATCGCGCGGGTTTTTGTATGGGAAGCGAAGTCGGAGTTGTCGGCCCCACCTCGGGCCACAGAGGAACAATACAATCTACACTCGACCCTAGATCACCCCCTAATATTAGTGAAAGGTCCGCTCGCGAGGTCCCGTGAAGTGCTCTTATGGCTGATCCTTCTTTCTGAACTCGTCGCACCCAGATACACTCTCAAAATAGAGTCATAAAAGGTATGAAGGTGGTATAAGTAGCTTAGTATCTTACATACTTTTCCAGACTTTTATACTGAGATCATATAATTCTTAATACTAATACTACTTACTATCATTAACTTTTCAATTTCCAGTGCAATGCATACGTATACACCCTACTGATATATACTCATACTATTAACCCAGTCCTCTAGGGAGAGAACGGTGGGTAATGGATCATATATATATATATATATTAATATTAATATATATAGATAATATATATAATATAATATATTATATATATATATATATATGAATTCATATATCATATTATTTAATATAATTAATAAATATATCATATATCAAAGTATCAACTTATATATATAGTATATATATACTATTAAATATATTTAAGGTTAAAAATCTAAAGATATTAAATATAATAAATAATATAATCTAAATAGTATAATAATAATAACTAATAAATAAATAATAATACATAATATTTGAAAAATAATTAATAAACTAATTAATATATATAATAATAAAATTATAATAATATTAATTAAATTAATAATAATAATTAACTAATATAATTAATATTTAATATCAATAATTATTATTAAATATAATAAAAATCAATAAATACTTTTATACATTCTATTATTTAAATATGACAATAAGGGAAATACTTAGGCGATAATAACTACTTATAGGTAGTTAGTATATATTATATGATCAAATAACATACCAAGACTACTATCCAAAAAAATAAATTCATAATAAATATAAATGGACCCTATCATTAAGCAACCAAGGTATATAGAGCCCTAATAAAAATTTTTATATATAGCTTTGTTACAATACTAGTTTAGTGAGTAAAATAACCTACTAAAGTAATCAGTCATTCTATATTATGTCCGAGAGTGAAGAGACATTTCAGAGAGTGAAGAGATTGCATTCGCTACAGGTTCATAAGTTATATTGTCTACTGAATCTTTTATTTATTTATATTATTTTCTATCCGTTATATTTATTTATATTTTAAATAATTTTTAATCGCTTAAAATAAAAACTAAAAACATACCATAGAGTAAATGCCACAGCAGGGTGGCGAGTATGCATGGCTAACAGCTCGCTGAAACGCTCTATCCAAATACGTGCTGCGTGCGAGCGGTGCTACAACTTACTCCGCGCGCACGCGGAGTTACGTTGTTATCTGTATAATATGTAAATATAACTATAGAACATTCCGTGCTAACTATTACCTTATTACCATCATTTTTTTTATTTAAAGGAAAATCATTTCAGAAAAATTAACCTCGAATGAAATACCATTCTCACGATAGCATTACCAACCATTTCCGGATTCTTTGATTTATCACTCTATCTTAGCACTACATCCATTAATAAGGCACAACATAGAATAATCTTTGATATCAGCAATCTCAGAAAACGTATTAAAATGTTTCTTTTTTGCTTCGACTCCCCGACTCATTTCGCCTTTTCTCGAATCCAATCTTCAACACGTCTTCTGTTTAATAATTTCAAATTAAGAATTATAAACAGTTTATTATGATCAAAGACCTGTGGTTTAAATTTTCAGTTTGCAAAGCAGTTGTATCGCTCTTTCATCAATATATTCTTTAAATTATCTTCATAATGTACACCATCGCAGGGCGTTAAAGAATTCAAATACATAAATCAGAGCTATACCTATTATTGTATTATATTTCTGAACATTGTTAACTGGATATAATACTGTTAAATATATCTTAAAGACATAAGATCACACAACACACTCAATTTGAAGCACAAAATATTTCCCGAAGCTTACAATCTCGTGTTATGTCAATAGAGATGCTATGCTGCCTGTTTCTGTAAATTTGTACAGTTCAAGATGTCGAAATTATAATCATTTAATCGAGATTCTTTTTTTTAAATAATAATGTGCGTCGCAGTGTTCACCATACCGGCAACACAATACCCTCAAATAACTTTTGACAAATTAAAAAAAAATCGTATGAAACAACTATTGTTTTAAAGTAAATTGCACATTGTTTTTAGCTCCCTATCTAATCATATAATTAGAAGTTACTATGTTACTTTGATTATAGCCTCCCCGGCCAGATCCAAAACAAGCAACCTAGGCAGCGCCCTGTAATAATCAACATACCTTCGCAACAAGTTATTGTAAGAGAAAAATTGCATTTTTTCAAAGTCATATATGTAATAATTAATTACTGGATGTCTACTAAAACAATAGCGAATCTCATTGGTTGTGCTTTCTTACATAATGCAATTTTCATTTCAATGAAACTGTCCATCTTATAGTATGTAATTTACGGTATACCCTGAGTGATTGAAGTTGCAAAACAATTTTTTTCCTTTTCCTCCAAAAAAAAAACTATACTATATATAATATACTTACTATATTACTAATATGCTATTATATATACTATTTAAATAGTTATTTAATTATATATCTATAAATCATATATATATACTATATATTATCATTTATATAATATATATCAGACTTTCAGAAATGGGCTGGGACATATTCTTCCATTCTGGTGCAATTACCTTCATTCCATGACTCTCCGTGAATCATTTTTTATTCCTAAATGTGTTTTTTTAGAAAGCCGCATGAGATGCCTACCATCATTTCTGTACTGATCCTACTTCTTAAAAACTGTCTTTTCCCAGATTTGGAAATTATTGAACGACATTTCTTCTTTACACAGATCTTTTTTTTTCAATCAAATTCCGCATAGAAATAAAGTTTACAACCAAAGAAACGGAATACCTGGCGCAATATCTAAAACCAAAAAACCATTTTTAAAAAGCGGTCCATCTCTAGATTAATTTGGCATATGCAGTTCTCTATACTTTATTATAAAACATCAATGACGAGGTTGTATGTATTCTTTACAATCCTTTCCCACTTTATTATGCAAAGACAAACAAAACAAAAGGTTCTATCAACTATTAAATTATATGACAAAAATTCGCTGTATTATTTACTCGTTGAGCGGTCAGATCATATTTGGATTTCAGAACATGATGAAACTAGATCTCCTGCGCAAAGCCTATCTTTTCTTATGTATACATAACTTGCTTTAGAGTATTCCAACCACAACTTTAAGTTTTTTATATAAACAATATGCATCAACTTATGGCAACGGGCAATTCGATTCTCGCCCAGAGATGTTCTTGTTCAGCTCGCCTAAACCTTTTCTCTGATTGAAGATTGGTTCCAGTATGTATGAGCCTTGATAGAGATAAGAAGAAATGCAACTACAACTAGACATTGATTTCATTGTTTAATTTATTTGTAGTGTTTCGCTCTTTTCGAGGAAATTATAATCAAATGCAAGTCATTATTGTTAAACAAAACTTATTTTAAAACATTTCTTCATATTTTCATCAGCTTGTCGAGAAATAGCTATTGGCAAACTTTGTTTTTATAATTCATTTTTTCCCTTTTAATTTCATAAAATTTCTTGCTTCAATCTCTTTCTGAATTTGTTACATTTTTTTTCTTGAACTCGTATTTTCAACATGCCATGTCTTTTTATCACACATACATCTGCTCAGTGTGAGCAACGAATAGGGTTGATGCACCGGCTCAAGTTAGTGATGTGTTCATGTGCATTACCTCTGTGGCGGCTTCTGTCCACCTCAAATTCTATACCAACGCATCGCAAGCCCATAAATTAAAAAAAAAAAACACTGGGCGAAAAAATAATAATAATAAAAAAAAATCTTGTCTATGACAGTTACTTATTGTTGGACTCGGTCATGTGGACCGACTAAGCTGTGCTCCACTCAGATCCTGAAAATAAAAACCTGGTTGATCCCTGAACCCGCGTTCGGAAATCTGACAAAATTCTTGAACTTTCTATTATACACTATAATTCCTTATATATATATATATATATATATATATATATATATATATATATATATATATATATCAGACAAAATTTTTTAGCTCTTTCATATTAGTCTCTACAATATATCATATACTATATATAAATATATATATTTAATATAGTTATATAATATTTATATATTATATATATACTTATAAATATATTTATATATATAGTATATATATAATTATATATATATACTTATATATTATATAATATATATATAATAGTATTCTATAATATATATATAATATATATAATATAATATATATTATATATATATGTCCGGTATATATATATGATATATATATATGCTGTGTGTATACTGTTTTATCGTATGTATATAAGTATGCGAATAATTCAAAACCCACGTGTTTCAGAAAAGTTTAAAAAGTTCCAGACAGATGTAGAGATAGGCGATTACAAGTAAGAAGTTTAATAAATTAGTTTAATATATTTTTAGTCTTTATATTCAAGTAATACAAAAGTTTACAGAGAATTATTAAAATTTTGCCTTCAGAGTTAAAATCGCTGTAGACGATACTACTTTCTGAAGATGGTCGATTTTAACATTCAATTTAAAAAATAGGATTATTCCGGCCAAAGAAAAAGCGGATAATGGGTATCTTGAATTCGATTTTATTGTAAATTATCAATCAGTTATTTAATTCTCACTTCTCTCTATATATACGAACTGTACTCTCGTTTCAAAAATGATAATGTTTAAATACTATAAACATTTAAACCCAAAGTTAATAATTGTATAAAAAATAAGCATCTAGTAACCAATAAAAACATTAAAATTTTTAAAATACTTAAACGTAAAATAGCAGAAAAAACATGATAATATATTTGAAATATTTTATAAAGTTCTAGTTATATGCTAGTATGACCACAACACCCTTTATCTCATAGATAATTTTTTTATAGGGAACTCAAGTATATACTATATAATACAATATAATTATTTCCATATCATCAGGCTACTAATATATTATTTCTTACTTATTTATAATGGCTGAATGGATAAATTATTTTAATTAATACTATTAGATATTATATATATTTTATAACCACCATTATTATTATTATTATTATTATATTATTATTATTACTAGTATTGTTAATTTCAAATATATATATAACCTATATCTTTATATTTATATTTAAGTATATATTAATAAATTAATAATATATATATATATACTATATTATATATATATATAATATTATAAAGTAAAAGATGAATAATATATTATATATTACGTTGTACTTGTTGTTTTATTGCGGTTATGCTACTGCGTATATGATATAGTTATAGTATAGTAATTATATATTTATTATGATTAGTTAGCGTTATATAGTATATGTCATCACATTGATGTATTTATATACGTCGGTAACGTAGTTATTAAAATATATCTATTATATATATTAATATTATATATATATAGTCGTAGTATATAATTCGTGTAAGTAAGGAATATTAGTTAGTTATGAGATGCTCACAGTTTTTTACTCTTATGGTACGCGGTGGTGAGTAGGTATATTATCATATATATTATATTAATATATATATATTTATATATTATATATATATAATATATATATAGGCATGAGAGAGAGAGAGAGAGAGACAGAGAGAGAGAGAAGAGAGAAGCTAACGAGCTATTAAAAAGTTACTAGATCGCCCTCTTAAATATATATATATAATTAATTATAATATATATATAATATATATATATATATATATATATATATATATATATATATATATATATATATATATATAGTATATATATATATATATATATAATATTAGTTATTTATATAGTACAATATATATGTGTGTTCTTATTATTTTATATAATGTAATATATTTGTAGTATGTAGTATATTGATATGTACAAGTTTATTAGTATATAATAATATATATATATATATATATATAATAGTTATAAGTTTATCATATTTAATATAAATGTAAATATATATAAATATAATTATATTATATATATATATATAGTATAATTGAAATAAACGAAAAAAATGAAGAACTTTGTAGACAATTTATGAAAATCTTTAATGATACAACTGCCTTTCTGGAAGGAATCATTACTTCTAAACGAAGGAAAATTGATCCAGAAATAAATGAAAGCCTAGAATAAATATTTTAAAACTTTTAATTAAATTTAACCTTGTTTTAATAATAATAATAATACTTACAAGAGCGGTCCCGGGAAATCTGCAATACAAACATTAGCCTTAATCATGCAGGCCTCAAACACCGGATACTCATTATGAACCAGAAATTTAACCGATAAAATAAAATTTATATAATTAATAGTTTATATAAGTTTAATTTGACAAGTCCAGAATGTGGGTGTCTTGTGTAATTAGAGTTAATTATATTTATTATATGTGAGTCGTATTTGATTAATGGATATATGAATAATGCTGTTAGTCGTATCTTTATGTTCGTATACGCGTTTAATAGTGTGTCTCGTTTTAGTTTAGGTATAATACTATCTTGTTATTATTACTGATTGTTATCAGACTTGTTTGATGGGTCATGGATCATTTTTATAAATATTAATATAATGTCGTGTAGTGGAGTGTTGTTGTGATTGGTTGACGGTTTGTTTGGTGGTAAATGCGTTTGCCGTAATATTGTGATGATTATATATGTGGTTTTGACTTATAATAATATGATTTAATATACTTTGTGTTAGTAGGTCTTGTATTTCTGTGTGTAGGTAGTAAGTATGTAATTAGTATGTTTTCTTGCGATATATGATTAAATATATAATATATATATATATAATATATATAATTATATATATATATATACTAATAATTATTAATATATAATAATATAATTCGACCGTCCTCGTGTTCTTTTCGAGCATTAAGTAATATAAATTTTATTTTATTAGTATTATACTAAAATATATAAATATAACAACTGTGTAAGCATAAATTTATAATAAATCATTATTTTTGAACAATGCGACCCACCGTAAATCCGCTCGCGGCCCCCTTTTGGGTCGCGAACCCCCGGTTGAGAAAACGCTGCATTAAACCACATTGGTTTAAACCATTTTGATTAAAACAAACATTTATTAATTTATTATTATTTATATAATTATTATTATTATTATTAAATTATTATTATTATTATTTTATTTTAATTATTAATTATTATTATTATTATTATTATATAATTTATCATTAATTATTTATTATTTATTATTATTATTATTATTATTATTATTATTATTATTATTATTAATTATTATATTATTATTATTATTATTATTATTATTATTATTATTATTATTATTATTATTATTTTAATATTTAGACTATATTATTAATTATTATTATTATTAATATATAATTTATTATTATTATTATTATATTTTATATATTAATATTTATTATTATATTAATTATGTAATTATTATTAATATTTTTTTATTATTATTATTATTTTTATTATTATATAATTATTTATTATTATTATTATTTATTTATTATTAATATTATTATTATTTATTTTATAATTATTTTTTATTATTATTATTAATTAATATAGGTAATATTTTTAAGCAACTACTCATTGTAATCTATTAATAATTAGTTATTATTAATTATCTACTTTTTTACTATGTTATTTATTATTTAATATTATTTAACTATTAAGACTATATTATTATTAATATAAACTGATTTAATTTTTGATTTCTTTATTTAAATATAAAATTGAATACGAAACCGTATGGTCTTCATGGTCTCAAAGGACGAAAACGTACCCAAAGAAGCGTTGTTGTTGTTGTTGTTGTTGTTGTTTGTTGTTGTTGTTGTTTTGTTGTATGTTGTTTTTACAGATACGCATATAATAAGGCATTATCGTGTTGTTTCGGATCATGTCATGAACAAAGGAACTCGGATTTTCGGATCAACCCTCAACAACAACAATAAGATTTTATTGTTTTGAATTATTACTAGAAATTATTATGTAATGCATTCTACTTCATTCTCATGATATTAATAAATAACAAAGCCTATTCCATTTCATATACACTATGGAACTCTCAATGATTAGTTAAGGTAGTTCTCTCTCTCTCTCTCATCTCTCATCTCTCTCTCTCTCTCAATGATTCTTCACTATCTCTCTCGTCTCTCTCACTCTCTATATTATAATATATATATATATTTATATATATATATATATATCATATATATATAAGACATGTATATTGTTAATTAATAATGATATATATAAAATTTATTTTATATATAATTATATATATTATATCTTATAATCATATATACATAATATATATTATTATTATATATATATATAATATATATATAGGTCAGGCCTGTCTAAAGCAGACATCACGTAACAAGAAAACGGCAACAGCTACACATAAAACAAATGTAATAATATATCTTATAATAATCTGCAATAAAATTTAGAAATAGGTTTTTAATAAGAAAGTGTGCTGATTCAATAAATCACATCAAAGTAGACATTAAAAGTCATGTAATTCACCAATAAATAAACATGTAAAGAAAATAATTGAAAAAAAAATAGTCTATAATAAAAAACGCAGACGTAAGATTTTCTAAATATTTCAGTTACAGTATGAAATAAAATATCTAAATATTGTAATATTATTTAGTATATATCAAGAATGAAAGATGTTATTAAATTACTTAATACATTTACTCGGTAAAAAACAAGTATTATTTGTTTTATACCTCTACGTAGAAATTTTCAAAGTGAGGAAGTATGGTAGAAAATGTGTTTATATAACTAATCTATTAAAAATATATGATTATATTAAAAAATATATAATAATATAACTAAATTTTATATATATATATATATATATATTATCTATATATATATATGATATATATATAATAATATTAATACTAATAAATATATATATATAGTATATAGTCGTTATATGATTTAAAACTAACTAGAAACACCTAAGAGGTAGACCGCATAGAATATCAGTTGACGGGCGTCCTCTCGGCCTTTAATTTCTTGTTTAAGGGTTAGGTTAGGTTATGATATTTGTAACTTAATTATACCTAACCTAACCTATCCTACCTAAAACAAAAATTAAGAAAAATACCTGAAACTGAATTTAAGTGGATTATTTATTAATCTATGATATATAATATATTATATTAATATATTATTATTATAATATTATCATTATATCTATAATAATAATATACTATATATATTATATTAATAATATATTATTATAATTATATATAACTATAATATATTTATATATTATATATATATATATATATATGACAATATATATATTAAGAAGGGGAGGCATACAGTAGGAGTAGAACCAACTAAAAAGTTAGGAAAAAGTAATTTAGGAAAGAGCATATTGGACTAAGCTCTTTTTACCACACCTGGTAACCTTTTCACCTAGGCTCTTTTAACCCACACCCTAAAATTTGGGCAACCCAAATTTTTTTGCAACCCTAATTTTTTTACCCCCGCCTAATTTTTTGGCAACCATAATTTTTTTACCTTTCTAACTAACCCTAATCTTTTGCAACCTCTGTCGAAGAGGGATTGCGCGCCAAACGGTTGCGAAGCAAACGTTGTACATGTCCCACCCTAATTTTTTCGGCCAAACCCTTTGGTCTTCCAGAGGTCAATTATGTCCGCACCCTAATTTTTTGGGACCAACCATAATTTTTGGCCAACCTATTTTTTCGGTAAACCCTTTGGTCTTCCAGGGTGCAATTTTGAGAACCCAAATTTTCGGTCAACCCTTGTGTATTCTAACGGTACAATTTTGAGACCTTGATTTAAGACAACCCTTCGAAGAAGGGTTGCGCAGAACGGTTGCGCAGCAACCGTCTGGCACGTTCCTCCCCCCTATTTTTGGCCCCCCCTTTAAGGGCTTAGCCTTTTTTGAGTATCTCTGTGGC
Organism: Trachelipus rathkii; assembly: GCA_015478945.1. Lineage (NCBI taxonomy): Eukaryota > Metazoa > Arthropoda > Malacostraca > Isopoda > Trachelipodidae > Trachelipus > Trachelipus rathkii. The sequence continues at coordinate 35,120 of JABUQX010056586.1, forward strand.
CTTAATGTATGTACGTTGGCCTTGTTATTTTCGTGCCTTGATAACGGTTAATCCAAGGGCTTAAAATTGACGCATAATCTTAAGGTCAGTGGAAGGCCTTAGAGATTTATCTTTGAGCTCAAATTCCATCGTACCTTCTGCCGCCCTTTTCTTCGTTCTGAGATAGGTAACTGATACTATATGAAGGTCGTGTAGGGATAACTCTGACCCTGTGACCTATTCTGATCCTAACACTTATTTATTCCAATGCCTGAGATCGTATCTAACCCCTTAACACACACACGTGGCTACGTAATATATATATATATATATATATATTATAATAATAGATATTTTTTGTATTCTATATATATATAAAACATGATTTTTTATTATATTTATTATAATTAATATATATATATATTTAATATATTATTATATATATATCTATATATATATAATTAATTATATATATATATAATATAATTATATATATATATATATTAATATAATATATATAATTATATTGCGACCCGTTGACCACTTATACACTAACTTTATACACAACTCACTCGATTATTTTAGATCCTCTAACTTTGAGATGGGTCACTCTAATAATATGTCTGTGTATATATCAAGACTTGATGGTGCATAATACTTTATGATGGTTATATATACTTTGATTAGCTATACTTACTTTTTGAGATGGTACTCAATACTTTTAATGATACTCAGCAATTATTTGAATGACTCAATCTTGATGACGTCATCTTTCGCGTTTCAATTCTATATGAAGAGTGCCATCTCTTGAATGATACCAGATTTATAATGATGTTCATATATACCTTGACTAGGTTTCAACTTTTGAATTTAGTATTCCCAATCACCTCGGATAAGGTAGATATCTATGAGTGTACTATATTTAGCATTGATTCTATGAGTATTAAGATGAATAGTAGCCAAGGTATGTAGTGTCACAGTGATATGATGCCATAATGACGTGCCAATGAGAGTAGCCAATTGAAGTGGCAAGTGAGTGTCATAATGAAGGTGTCCAGTGAGTGCCACATAGTTGCCAAACTTGATAAGATGACCACATTAGATGCTCTATATATATAAAAGTGAGTGCCACCTTTTTATATCAATAGCCTTTTCTAGCTCTCCCCATGACCTAGAATTATGCCCTAATATGGTGTTAGTCTACCCTAGGTTATAATTAATAAGGTCATTGGAAGTGAATCTATTGGTGTATTTGCAAGTTGCTAAGATGCACTTCCTACTCATATGAGTTTAGTCCTTTATCACACTACACTTATAGACACGACAGCATATTATATCTAAAGAGTATACACTCAATTTGAGACAGTTGTCCGCAGGTGGAGCCCCGCCGCGAACCGCTCAGCGTTAGCGCCTCATGCAGCGCATATTCCGCGTAAACCTGACCGCCGCGTGCGTCCGCAGTCGCAATATTACCGATTATTGTCTTCAATAAATATTGATATCAATATAAATAAATTTTAAAGAATTACTTCTCAAATATAATTATGATTTATTCTCTAACACTCCACTTAACATTTTTTTATTAAAAACATATACTTATCACTATCTTAAAAAACAGAAAATAGTAAAAGCTATTAAGAGGTGTTATCCTAATAGCAACAAAGGGATTAGTATACTTTTGTTCTACTTTACAGCTTTAACTCATATGCTTTAATGCTTTAGTACATTTTTCATAATATTTTTTATTTTAAACATTTTACATACCTTAAAGCAAGTAAATCAGTAAATCAATAGAGAGGTGTTACCTAACACCAGAGGGATTTGCATTGCTTTTTGTTTATTAACTGCTTTAAACTGCTTATAACTTCTAAGTTTATGCTTTATCTAGCTTTAACTTCAATATGCTTTACTGCTATTTAAACTCATATATATAATAACATTATGTTTTTCTTATATAATTTATTTATTATTATTATTTTATTTATTTTTACTATTTCTATTTTATTTTGTTTTTATACTTTTTAATTTAAAAATTGTAATGTAAGAAAACACACGCAGTGTAATACTATAATAAACATTTTATTTTAATAAAATTGTATGAAATTTTTATTAAAACATATCTTTACTGTTTAAACAGCTTAATTAATCTCTATTATCATTATTCACATTGACGAGTATGGCATGTGGAGAAATTTTACGTATTCCTGAATCCGGGACTACAATGTCTGTAGCTGGGCCGACGAGGCTGTGGCAAAAACCTATCTATTATTATATTTTATAAATGTATTTTATATTTTGGAGCTAGCCCTGTAAAAATAATATGGGTGTTATAAATATGTTTTAAATAGGAAAAAATTAAGGTAAATATAAAGATGTAATTCAATTCCATGAGGGTTTATACGATATAAAAAAAGTTATTGCAAAACCTTTTGCAATAATATAAATTATTGTATTAAGATGATATTTAATGTACAAATTGAATTTGGAAATAGCAGAAGCGTTCCAGGTTTAAGTTCTCACCATCTAAACTAATCTCTCGGGGTTTTTCATAAACAAGAATAATGTTTCTATCAAGCAAGCATATGCGAAGTGTTTCTTTAAACACCAGTAATTTACTGTTGTTTTGGAGCAGAGAAGAAAACATGAGATCAGAAATTAAATTGTATTGGCAACTCAAAATGTTTCCCCTTCAAGGAAAGAGTTCTTAAAAGTATATAAAGGGTTAACTATTCGATATCCACTTAACGGTTATTTGATGTTGAACTTTCAACACCAAAAAACTATACGTACAGAGTGTTTAACTATAATATACCGTTACTCCTAGCTATATATATAGATACCTTGCTCTAATAACTTAAAAAGGAGTTTTTAAAACATACACAAGAAAAACAACAAGAGAATACTTAAATTTCTTTCGTTTTCATGAAAAGATCCATAGTTAGACAAGCTATTGTACCTTCTTACATAAAAGAAAAGACTTTACTAAGAAGGACTGAAGACACATTCTTGATAAAACGTAAACTAATTAAATAGAGATGTAGAAATAATTCATTGACCAGTGGGTGTAAATGTTGAAGTCGTTTAAATCTTATAAAGGAAATGTTCCTATAAACAGACCTAGAAGGTAAAAGTCTACTGAATTTGTTATACATTAAATTATAAAAATACTCATCCTCAAAACACATAAAATCTGAATAAATAAATCAAAGAAAAGTTACTACGAGAGGAGGATGAGGGTATTCCTTTCCAATTACTACTCCTTCTCCGTTATCGCTCCACTGATAACTATAAGTGGTTGGTCCCATGATGAATGAAGAGTTAGCTGTCTTTCATATAATTAGAGTATGAGATAAAATGAAGTATAGTATCAGTATAATTAATACATGCATCCTGTACAGAATATAGCTTCCACAGATTTCAGCATATCACAAAACCTCTATATGAACCAGTTATTACCGCATGACGTTCACATATTTCAATAGGCGCAAATAATTCCTACACAGTTACAGTATTCATTCATTCTACAAATACAACTCTTAGTTGAGTAATGTAGTAAATGAGATATTTACCTGACATCAATCGAATTGGCATTACATACTACTTTTTCATTCACTCAAACAGTTGCACCAGTAGAGAATCCTTATTATTTAGGTGAATCGACTCATTTACTTGGTCAGCTCTATACTTCTATCACCAGCATATTATAGATATCCTAAATAGTATGAACATATAAATACTCATTATCGTGAATTAGAAGATCTATAGATAGTTTACAGTATATATTTAAAAATTCTTAAATTCAGCAATGTTGAGAGACAAGTCACATTCCGTTACGAATTCGGTTTACACGAATAACTGTTAATAACTACCTGTATTTATATATGAATTGATGTACAGTGTATAGAGTTATCTTATGAAAGAGCATCTATCGCTCTATCATACTCCTATCTTTCCTTGTGAGGTGGTCAAACGCCCGACATGACTCAGCTATCCAGCTACCGATGATTGTTAGATATTACTCTACCACGTTAATTAGAAATCATTAATTAACTTGAATGTGGTTAATATAATTTGATAATAGGAGTTATAACTTTTTAATAATTGATATATCTGAATGTATGGAGATGTCTTACTATTATGAATAATGTGCGTCATAGTGTGAGAGAGCAATACAATTGACCACGCTCTCTCTAGTCTAATAATAATTATTTAAAAAAATCCATTACTCTTGAAACAGTGATGAGACAGAATAAATTGTAATTAGGTGTTATTGTAAAATATATGTTTTAATAAATGTGATAAAATATTATTGTGGATTGAGTATATTGTAATGATCTCTCGCGTAACTGGTGTAATGAATAAGTTTACTGACACTTAGTAAAATGTGATTGAGATAGTAGTAATTCTAAATCAAATGAACTTTCAAGTAACTATGCTAAACTGCTTCCTTCCACTGGGAATCTTAGTTTTTTTGAAGTAATTAGCCAGACTTGGATAATACTAGCTCAAATAAAATGCCATAATAACCTGATATTATCTTAGTCCTCAGGCACTATCTTTATTTAATAACGCTTCATAGATAAATTTTAATAAATCGTTGTTACTATTATTATAAGGGAAGAATATTAGAAAAAACTACTCATTAATTATATAAACCTAATTGGATCTAAACTACAACAAGTCAATAATGATGAATTGGACGGAGGATCATCAAATAATTAGATGAGATGATATGTTGTATAATTCTATTTGTATTATATATATATAATTATTATAATATTTTATATGTTTATATTATTTATTGAACTTTTTCACTCTTTAAACTTTTATTATTTAACATTATTTATTAAATAAATTATATGGTTACATATATATTAATTTTATATTAATTTATATTATTTTAATTTAATTTAATTTATTATATATATAATTAAAATTAATATAATATTATATTTATATTAATTATTATTTAATATATTTATTTAATTATTATTATCATAATATATTAATATTAATATTTTTTATTTTATTAATTATAATATTAATTATAACTATTAAATATTAAATCATTGTATATTTTTTTTCAATTTTTATATTGTATATTTTATTTATTTTTTGATAATTCATATATAATGAGTTTTGAGTTCTATTGTTACCTATTCTTAAATTTGTGTTAAATCGTCCTAGTATATAATCAATTATTGTGTGTAATATATGGTCACGCCACGGCAGTGGAAGGACATACTATGGTGCTAAAGTCTGATTATTAAAATATTTCCATACTCGTGAAGGCCGCTATCTAATAATATAAGTATAATTGTGTCGAGTGTTCTGCAGACTCTAGGTATTTTATGTCTTTATGCGTCATTAAGGTATCTGGTACTTTAATTATTTAGTATAAAAAGGAAGTTAAAAGCATTGATTTTAAAGGCAATTTTCACATGAGAGCGCGGTGTGGATGTATCTCTAGCTAAGGGAAATAACCAGTTGTCAAGAAGAAGATTTTCAATTTCGCTTATTGAGAGGCAGAATACGTCGCCATAATCTCTCCGCCAGTGAGGTGATATAGTAGAGTATGGAGCATAATCGGTGAAGAAATATGGACCCGTAGACAAAAGGTGATTGATTTATAACTCAGATAGTTTCTATGTATATGACAAGCGTGATAGTGAAAGATTTCAAATAATATTAGTATGTATGATTTGTTTTAACAATTGACAGTACATCTAGACTGTAATCTGGTCGGGCTTTGTGGTGATTTCAGGTGAACCTTGAGAAGATAAAGATCAGCTACAGTTTGCAGCTGCAGTACTTGAAATTAATAGAGGTTGAACGTAAGGTTCCTAAAACGATCTGGACAGATTTCAGGAATACTTGGATTCTCTAATTGGTCTGTTAGAGTTTCTAAGATTTGACTAAATTCATCTGAGTTGTTCATTTACCTTCAAATTTTACAGATTATCTTTTATATACACAGATAATACACTCAATTGATTGTCGTATGTGGAAAATGGATTTGTGCAGCACGGTTACTTTATGTCATTTGGGCGACGAAATTTCACATAGGTATTCTTTTTACGAAAATTAACTTATTTAATTACTGATATTGATGATCATCTTGGATGCGCTTGGCGAGAGCTTTAACGTTCTTTTATAACTCGCGATCTCTATTCTGAGTGCTTTCAGTTTTTGAGAAATTGTCATAAGAGATATCTCAAATTTTGGACAGCTGGCTCTCACTAACAAAGAGCGCCATCTTGATTACCTAACATCCGCATATTATGAAATAAAAAAATACAATTAAATATAAAAGATAATTTTCAAAGGATAAAGTGTAAATAACGATTATTATAGGAGTAAATTTCTCTGAAACAGACTGAAAAATTTCAGAAGTGTGGGTAATAAGCCTATGTGATGGTCTATACGGAAGTATTGTTTTAAAGTGCATACAGCTAAAATAATCCGTGCATGTCTTCACGTAGTGATTGTTTAAACGTTATCATATTATCCTGTAGATTATAGTATGGTATGATAAAATGAAAATGCAGGTATATTCTAAATAAACATATACAGAGTTGAGTAAAAATATAATTGCCGGATCTGTAAGATCTAGATATAAAATTTTGAAAAGATACATTTGCTACGAGAGGTAAATGGAAAAAATAAGTCAGATTTACTTGTGAAATTGGGGGGAACTATTCTTCTGCTAAGTATTATTATATACTTTCTAAACAATTCAAAGATTTTATCGAAGAACATATTAAAAGTATTCCCTTTAAGGAAACGAAGAAAAGAAATACTTTTAATTTATTTTAAATCTCTCGCTTCTTCAGATCACTCCTTGGATTTACATCTCTGTAATTCAATAACTCTCTTCGGATTTTACAATCTGTTATATACTAATGAATCCTTACAACTTAAAAGAGAGATAAGAAGTATATAGGATTATGTGAATGATATAATACACGACATATGATTTAATTTTCCTCCATACTAATTTACTGGATGTTGGTGTACAGAAGTGTAAAAGTGTGAAACTATAATATATACAAGTGAAAGTAATACTTCGTGATCTGCGTATGGTACCTACGATGTGTACTATTTATTAAAGATACTTCTGTTTGAATGAATATTACTTTGTCAGGGGGTCATATTTTAAATCGGTGCCTGCTTTTTTTAGTCATTTAAACGATATCTTTTTTGATAATATTTGAGTATTTATTTGTATAAGATTTATTACTATTATTTTACAAAATGAATGTTAGATTTATGAATAATATGTATTAATTAATATCTTTAAGAGTCTGAAGTAGGTTTGAAGTGAAGCCAGGTAGAAGTTTTTGGATTCTGAGAGTACGTTTTCTCAACTTAAATGTCAACAGCTGTCTAAACATATTCGATAAACGTGATGTTGAGCTGGATATACTTCATGATATCAATATCCCTAATATGTTGAAGAGGGTTATACATCTGTGGAGATAATAACTCCCATGAACTCTGGCATGATAATAAATAATGAAGCAGATCGAGTACCTGCATTATACATCGCCACCCATCTACGATGATGTCATCATTTACCACCCATATGGTATGGCTTATCGATATAATTATATATATTTATATTATATACATAATATTATAGTATAATATGTATTTACATTATATTCAATTAATGTAGGTATATACTATAAGCTTCTCACTTTCATTTATAATAAGAGTAGGTATAAATATTTTCCTCCAGAGAGTAAAAGTTAAAATAATCAAATCCCTAACTGTTTCATCTATCTCTGAATAGATCAACTAAGTTGTTGACTCTAATAAACATGAAAGTTGAATATTTTAACAAATATGTAGAATTGGAAATCGCCTTTCCCTTTGACATACGTTGCTACATTGTTTATGCTAAGTTCATATTATAGCAATAGAAAACGTATGCCTGTTATATTAACAATTGCATATTATGGACTTATTTAAATTATTATAATATTATGTAAGGTGATACGTCAGATATATTAATTTTTTCTTATTTCATTAAACTAATTACTACTCACGTTGTTATAATTAAGTTATATGTAATAAGAATTAGACACTCCTGTTATATATGGAATTCCGAAGTAAATGGGTTATTCCAGAAGGTATTCAAAATCGCTAGAGGGGTAATGGCTACTTGGGTGATATTTATTTGTCCTTAAATAGTATCTTCTTAATGAGAATATGGCATTTGGCCTCTATTAACTTCAGATAAGAAGGTGGGGAAATAATATAGAACGTAATAAAAGTTTATAATAAAACGGTATTTTGCATTTAATCTTCTGCATCAGATATCGCTTTTCCTCTCCTCCGTCTGGGATATGCATCCTCGTACTATTCATTATTAAAAAGATCGATTGCCTGATGTTTCAGATGAGCATGTTGGATGATGTTACGTAAAATAATAGACGTAAAATGTCAGGTCAAGGTCGAGGGACCAAGATGATTGTCCATATAAGAAAAGTTCTAAGCTGAGATCTCACCTCGAACCATTCATTGTTCTCATATTTTGCTCTTTTTTTATATTTATATACTTTTAACTGATTAACTTTATTATTACGAGGTGTAGTATTATCTGTATATTATTTAAAGTATTATGGTTTGTTTTTCTTCAAAATACTGGTGAATTAAAATAATTGTGTTCTATTATTTTCTACCAAGTTAACTCGCTTATATTACAAGTAAATATGTCATGGTTTTCCGGTTCATCCTTTCTTAGTCTGATTGTTGTATACTTGATTGGAAGTCTGTTGGTCTCTTCATGAACCCGTACACAGATTATTAGTGTGCGGATTCCAACTGGTATCAGTATTACAAGGGCCTATGCATCTCATTTACGCTCCAGTGATAGATGTCCTCTAGAGTTTCATATATTCCAGGCATCTTCTGATGCAAACTGATACGTAGATCCCTCTCTAATGGGTGTTGTATATTGTAAAAACGAACATTGACAAAACTGATGGTACGATCTTCCTTCTCGCGTGTGATGACCATCATAGTATGACGGGTACAGAATCTTAAATTTTCCAGTATAATTTTTTTCTATGTTTCAACCAGGTTAGACAGTCTATCTTACGGAACTTCACTACGGTGCGTCAGCGCTAATTATCCTTGATAGTAATGTCTTATATAAGAGAATTTGTTAATATTATTCAAGTACGACGCTAAACAATCTCATCTCCAATCATGTGGTTTTTTAGTGTTTCAAAATGATATGCTGCCATTAGATATAAGCAGTAAAGTCGATAGAATAATACTTATGGAATTTTGCGGCTGATTAAATGGCGATATCTTCTCTCAAAGAAAGACTCATTCTACCATCTGTAGGTACTAGAATCATTTTATCACGGTCATATCCTAAATTTGCTCTTAAAAATAAAAAGTACGCCTACTGCTACGGCTGCTGTTTGTCCAGAACCTGTTTTCAAAACTGTTGGAGGCTTATCTCTATGTTAGAAAAGTGAATTATCACACTACATTGGATTTTGGAAAATTGAAAATTCGCTTTTTAATACTACAGCAAAGTACCCTATTAGAGAGTTGAAACCCAGATATTTAATTTCACTCAAGGATTTTCGAGTATCAATATCCTATACATTGTGAAGGAAATTTACCACAGATCAAGTATTAAGGTGCTTGTGGATACATGAAGCCATACTCAGGGAATTACTAAAAACGTCACCTATAATCACACCTTTCGGACTTGGGGTATCAGTTTACATGTGAATGGCACTGCCTCACGGACGTGGATTACGAAATGTTAATAACAACGGAGACTATCTCCTGTACTCGCCTTTTTATACGACTTAATAGCCAATACGGTATCATGTAATGATAGCGGAACAGGGTTAAATCTTGAAGAATACGCCAAGAATAGAAATTTATACGCCTATGATCTTACTGCAGACCTTTTCAGCTTGTAACGCCTATCATTTAAACATTTTGGGAAAGGGCACCTTAGGACTAAGTCTCTATTTTGGATCAAGTCTACAATCACTCATCACTGTAGTGGTCTTATCTTGAGCATCCTAAACTCATTGAAATTGACAGAGTAAGCAACGTACTTTTTGAAATTATTAAAGTAAGGGTGAAGCTGAAATCATCCGGTGGGTAAGCTTGAGCGTGCTTTTACGGACACCCCCCCGACATAACTAAACTCTTCACATCGGCTTAGCAGGATATGCTTCATATTCAATACATTGGCTCGTCACATCACCTCAACAGGAAATTGGATTTCCAAATATGGAGCACAGAAAATGACGCTGTTTCACATAAATTGGTTTTAATGTTCTTAAAGTTTATATTTTTTATCATCATTATATCACCTTATTTTTAAAATATAATAATGTAGTCTGTGTAAAAACTCAATTTTTCTAGATTCTGCTAGCACACCAATTCGTTGTGGAGTAACTCTGTTTAATTTTCGTAATATGAAGGTAATAATGTATTTTTAATAAACTTGTAAAATATATTGAATGCTAAAAATCTTTTGTATGTCATGATATTTATAGTTTCTAAATTATGTAATAAAATGCTTCAAAAATGAAACATGCGCTTTTAACTAACCTTTAAAACTCGTATATACTAAAAAGGTTTTTAATAAATTTCGGCTTACAATTTTATTAAAATAAAATGTCTATATATAACAAACACTGCGTGTGTTTTTCCTTCAGATTTAGATAATTAAAAAAGAAAACAAGTATTAAAACAAAATAAAAATAGAAATAAGCAAAATAATAAAATAAAATAATAAATAAAAAATATAAAAGAAAACATAATGTTAATAAATATATGAGTTAAAGCAGTAAAGCCATAAAGATGTTAAAGCAGTAAAACAGTAAAAACAAAAGCATACTAATGCCTTAGGTGCAAGGTAACACTATAATGATTAAATGATTTACTGCATTTAGGTATGTAATGTTAATAAATATATGAGTTAAAGCAGTAAAGCATATGAGTTAAAGCAGTAAAACAGTAAAACAAAAGCATACTAATCCCTCTGGTGTTAGGTAAATACCTCTACTTGATTTTACTGATCTTACTTGCTTTAAGGTATGCTAATGTTAATAAATATATGAGTTAAAGCAGTAAAAGCATATGAGTTAAAGCAGTAAAACAGTAAATCAAAAGCATACCTAATCCCTTTGGTGCTAGGAACACCTCTATTGATTTACTGATTTACTGCTTTAAGGTCATGTAATATTAATAAATATATGAAGTTTAAAGCAGTAAAGCATATTGAGTTTAAAGCAGTAACAGTAAACAAAGCGAACTAATCCTTTGGTGCTTAGGTAACACCTCTATTGATTTACTGATCTTAACTGATTTAAGGTATGTATGTTAATAAATATAGAGTTAAAGCAGTATAGCATATGAGTTAAAGCAGTAAAACAGTAAACAAAGCCGTACTACCCTTTGTTGCTAGGTAAACCTCTAGTTGTTTACTGATTTCTGTTTTAGTAATGTATATGTTTTAATAAAAACATGTTTTTAAGTATGAAATAAAATGAATGATTCATAGTATATTGAAAAGAAATTCTTTGGAATGTTTAATGTATCGGTTTTTCGTCGCCTGCGGTAAATATTGCGTCTGCGGACGCACGCCGGCGACGGTTACGCGGAAATATTGCGCCCTGCGGGCTGTCCACGCGTCGGTGGTTACCGCGGTAAATATTTGCCCTGCGGGCGCACGAAGGCGGTTTCGCGCGGGGCTCCCTGCGGACACTGTCTTCAATGTGTAACTCTTTAGATATACATTCTGTCGTTGCTATAGTGGTTAGAAAAAGACTCACTCATAGTAGGAAGCATCCTACGCAACTTGTAATATACACCGAATCGATTCCTCATACCTTTAACCTAAGGGTAGACACCCATATTAAGGGCTATTCTAGGCTCAGGGGAGGCTGGAAAAGGCTTGAAAAAAGTGGCACTCCAGTTGGCACTTATGTATGGGCACTCACTTGGCACTCACTGGCATCACTCACTTGGCACTCATTAGCACTCACTTGGCACTCCACCTTGGCACTACCTGGCACTCAATCTAATACTCATATGAAACACTATAGAACACTCCTAATACTCCTTTACGTTTTGGGACACCATCAAAGTTGAAAACCGTCAAAGCTGACTCATCAATAAATGCTGAGTCATCAAGATACGTCAACCTTCAAAGATGAACGGAAAGATGACGTCCATCAAAGGTTGAGTCATCAATAATGAACCTGAAGTCATAAAAGTTGAGGCCATCAATGTTGAGCCATCGAAAGCTGCATCAAGATAGGCACCATCCAAAGCACTCGAACCAACAATATCAGGTGCCATCAAAGCTTGACGGCATATCAAAGTTTTGAAGGCATCAAGTTGAGGGCACAA
>JABUQX010056587.1:0-10000 GCA_015478945.1 Trachelipus rathkii
AAGGATATTTCTAAGTTCTAAGTCTTAAGTCCTAACTCTTATACAATTGTATTTGGGTGTTACCGCCACCCAGGAACATCATCTCTCATGCAGTTCCGCGACAATGGGACTCAAAACCTCATTATTTTATATTAGGTTTGAGCTGGGCACAACTTTGCTCTGACAAGGCAAAGTCCCAATGTTTTTTTCTTATACATTCAATTTTATGTTTCTTTATTTTATTTTATTATGGTTAGGATTTGTAATGCATTTTTTTATATTTTTAAGCGATGGGTTCTCTAGGTGTCGTAACTGGTCGTGTGTGGGGTTTGGGGAGAATGTGGCTAATTCTCTCTCACTTGGGTCTTTTGGGTGTATTCACTTCTTGCTTCGGACTGTTAATTTCGAGCACACCCTCTCTGACGCTTCCTTGATTAGTCGGTCTTCTGCCGCGTGAGTACGTTGGTGATTAAATCGTTAAAATTAAAAAACAAAAACAAGTATGGGGTTTCCTTTTTAAAATGAAAATTTAATTAATTTTATTATATTAGTATTTACGTGTTTATTTCTATTTTATTAGATGTCTTCAAAATCATATCAAATATTTTACTAATTGTTATTGCCCTTTCAGCAGTAGTCCTAATCTTAGATTGATTTAAGATTGATCGAAGACAAAAGATTGAAAAATTTCTGGAAATTTAATTTTATAAAAAATATAAACTCCACCCTTAGGTCTTCTGGTATTTAATAACCCATTAGGAAATTGAAAACATAATTCTTGTCTATTATATAATATATATTATTATATATATTATTTTAATTTTTTATTTATATATATTATATATATTATATTATTATATTAATTATATATATATATATATTATATTAATTATATATATTATATTTTATATCATGTTCAAGAAAAATGCAGTAATTGTATTTAGCCTTGGTTTAATTTTAATTTTTTGCCACTGCCTGCAAGGCAGCTCGGTCATATGCTTATTATCCATTAACATATATAATATATTTATTATATTATATTATCATATATATATTCTATATAATATATATATATATATATATATATATATATATATATATATATATATATATATTATTTAATATATATATATATATAATATTAATATTTCTTTAATTATATATATACATATAATATATAGTATATATATATATAATTAGTTATAAACTTAATAATATTAATATAATACTAATATTATTATAATTATTAATATATATCTATATTATTATTTATAATTTGTTATATTTATATTTCTACTTAATATTATATATTTTTATATTTAGAATTTTTATTATATTAACTTTGTATATCATATTTCTATACGTACGAATATTTTTTGGTAAAACTATTGAAAAGAAACTTCGTATTTGGATTGGAGTGACAGCTGGAAAAAGTCGTGAATGTTACAACAGGTTGAAATAAAGAAAACTTTGCAGAACCATACTAAAAAAGTATAAGGAAAAAAAAAGATAATCTATATCAATTATGTCAGAAATGGAACATACTGATTGATTAAATATTAGATTGGTGAAGAGAAAAGTTATTTATATTTGTTAAATCAATACTTATAAATTGTTCTTTTGGTTATCACACATCCTCCAATCCTTTATAGGAAAAATCTCTCCCTCGCATATTAAGAAAAACTGATTCCCTAGTATGTTTACCAGTAATTTCTATATGTATAGGGCTATGGCCGTGAGGAGCGAACTTTTTATTAAAAAAAATAGACTATTCGATTAAGAATAGAATAAGAGCCATAACTGAATTTATAAGATTTTATAAAAGTTAATATAAGGGATATAAATTATCAAATGACAATTTGAGAGTAATTTAGTTAAGTCTATAATTAGATTAGACTTAATTAGATAACACAATTATAGATTACTGATTAAATATTTTATATATTGATATATATTATAATTATAATATATTATTATTATTATATTTATATCTATTATATATATATTATATTATATTTATATATATATTATATATATATATTTATTTATATATATAATATTTATATATATATATATATATATCATTATAACAGGCAATTTACATAACACCTTTCATCTTCATTTTTTTCGGAGGCACTGTGAAAAGCTTTAAGTATATTTTGGTCACAGCCTGAGAAATTATGTGAAAGAAGTGTGAGTAGTCGAGTAGTGAGACTAGAGTTGTGTGAGTGTGTGTGTGTGTAGCTGTGCTTGAAACTCTGTCTGAATTTCTCTTGAAAGAATTCGAACAAACACTTTGCCACATTTTTTCTGACTTGTGGTGTAGATTTGTGCGTTAAGCTAGGTAAAAACATAAGGGCTAATCGACATATGAGTAGAACAAAGGAATTTAGCACAAACCTTCAAACTAAAACTTCCTAATATTATCTGCACAGGAATGCTCATAAAATCTTTTGTTATTTATTTTTGATATATAGTTATATTTATATATATATCATATAATTATTTTTATATTTATATATTGTTTTTATTTATTATATTTTACTATTGGTTTTATTATTCATCAGATATTAATGTTTAATTTAGTTTATTATATATATATCACTTTATATTTGTTTTGTGATATTTTTTTACTATTATCATGTTTTTTAATATTATTAATTTTTTTTTCTTTTACTGTCAAAAATATAATTTATTATATATACAATATATATTATATATTAGTTTTATATATTTATATATAATATTATTTAAATTTAGATATGATATCTTTTTAGTTAATTTATTATATTATTTATTTTATTATAATTTATATATTATTTTATATAATTTATATATATATATATTATATATTATATTTCCATGTATATCAATATTTATTATATATATATATATTTAATATTGTTTTTTCACTGATTTACATTGCATCATAAAAAATAAATATTTATTTAAATGATTTTACTAAGATTTATACCAATTCTAGGTTTTGTCATTCACAACCTCACATCTCACCGAATAAAATTTGAGGGTGGCTCAATATCACTTGGTACTCGGATTTGCAATCTTGACTTTGCTTTGATGTGAGCTCAAATGAACTTGTACTCCTCGACTACTCCCTTCAGCTAACCACATTCTCAGTTATGGGGATGTAGTTCTTAGTGGTTGACTACACGCTGTAAGATTATTGTGTTACGGCGAAATTTCTTCTTTTTTGACCATATTTAATTCATTATCTTTATTTGGAATGAGTAGAGAGAGAGAGAGAGAGAGAGCAGAGAGAAGAGATAGTGGATAGAGTATGTAGATGAGGATGGAGAGAGAGAGCTGTGGACTCTTAGCGTCTGGCGGACAAGTTTATGGTGAAGTATGCTAGATCATATATAGTTTTTTATAATTATACTAAGCATTAATAGAATAAATATTTAATCTTTTGTATTAATAATCATAGTCAATGTACTTATGAGTAATAATATAGTATAATTAAATATTTTATATTTATTTTATTATATTAAAGTTTTTATTCTTTGTCCAATATTCTCTATTTAATCGTGTTTAAAACGTGTTTTCGGTGTTTTCCGTTTCCGCTTTTTTTAATTATTCTGTATATCTATTTTTCAGATGTTTTTTATTTTCCCTTTTTTCAAGGATCTATTTTATATTATCCTGTTATCAA
The DNA here is from genome assembly GCA_015478945.1 of Trachelipus rathkii. Lineage (NCBI taxonomy): Eukaryota > Metazoa > Arthropoda > Malacostraca > Isopoda > Trachelipodidae > Trachelipus > Trachelipus rathkii. Next base: position 3,653 of record JABUQX010056587.1, read on the forward strand.
GTCAATGGAAAAACATATTGTGTCATCGAGAAACCAAAAGCTATCAGAATAACGAATTATTCGCCATATTAATAATACCGCATCCCATCATATGCGTGTTTTGCCTATATATCATAACCTTTAAATTAAAATTTGTTAAAATCAGTGTTGGGTATAAAATACCGAATGTTGTTGCCTTATACTTTTATTTTTAAGACTTATCTTTACTTTGGAAGTTTTTTATATAATTAATTTTGCCAATATTATATTATTTATTATTATTTATTAATTATTTATATTATTTAATTATTATTAATTATTATATTATTAATAATTTTTATTATTATTATTATTATTATTTATTTCATATTATTTTTTTTTTTCTTCTTGAGTGGCAAATCTTATAAAATGGTTTAATACATATACTGTATATATATATATATATATTCTATTTATATTTTCTTTATTCTATCTTATTTATATAATATATTGCTTTTTGTTATTAGGTAATATTATTATATTATAGTGTATATATAGTATTATTATATATATATATATTTTATTGTATACCTACTTTTGTATTACTGTCATTTTATTTTAGATATTAATATACATAATAGTATTATTATATTATATGATAAATGATATATTATATTTATATTTTTTATATTATTATATATTTATTATCATTATATATATTTTTTATATATATATATATATTATATTAATTTTTATATTTATATATATCTTATATATATATTATATATATATTATTATATATAATATTATTATATATATATATATATTTATGGACGTTTGAAGTAACTTTCCAGTTGAATTGAACTGCTAAATGTGAATTAACAGGGGGAGGAGGGAGGATAGAAGAGATTGTTAGATGAGTAGTAGGAATGAAGTGAAGGAGGAGGATGCTATATTACTATCGAAGAATTAGAGCGTGGCTCATTGAAAGTCAATGAGATAACGGTATTACACCGGTAAAGATTTGAGGTATTACTCTTCTATAGATTGTAGGTAAAATGAGGGAGGAGAGAAAATACGAAAGAATGAATTATTTATGAATTAACTGTTTTAATAGATGTTAGAATTTCGGGTGTCGGCATCATTGAGATGAGGATGGGAAGTCAATTATAGTGCAATATATATAGTGGATTAAAGGAGACCAGGAGACTGTAAAATAACTATAGGTGGCATTTTCTTGTTTGACCATCTGTTAAATAACATATGAGAGAAAATTTTTAGATGTAAAATATGGTTGAGAATAGTAGTAGAGCCATAGTGCTGGTGGGGAAGAGACAGCAACGGTATATAGAAAGAACAGAGCACGGAACGGATCTCTTTGTTTCGCATTCTGAGTAATTACTACGATGTGGAAATACGATGAAGGCATTTCGTTCGTTGCAATTCACAAACTCGGGCAGTTCTAATACAGACCATTCATAGATTTCTGAAGAAAGCGAGGTAGATATCAGTATGGCCTAGCCTAGCAACATTCTGAGGCTGAGTGTTGGATTTGAGAGTTAATATGCATGAATGGGTATAGAAAGTTGAGAGGAGCTACTGGAGAGTTTTGTACAGTGAATTGTAAATTTGTTATAGTTAATGTACTATCGACTTTGAGATATAGGAATGAAGTTCGAGGTGTGATACGGTGGTTATATCACAAGGTTCGTGTTGTCTTGCTCAATTTTGTTGTATCGTTTGATCTGTGTATGTATGGATAAGGGGTGAGATGCAGATATTCTTGGGTTTGACGGTTTGAGATTATTTTTGGCTTTAGTCGGATGACTTAGGCGTGCTGGAGCAGAAGAGGAGCTGGTTATTTGATGAGGTAGTGATTTAAGATTTGCTCCTTAACAGGTCTGATGAGAAGGCTTCTGGCTTTGTACATATTATATCACTAGAAAATGAACGGAGATTCATAGGGTAGTTCATTAGATAGAAGGAGGGAGGAGTCTGACGAATTTAGAGGTGGAGTTGGTCTAGAGATAAGGAAGATGGTGTGTCGAAATGTAAATAATTGGGTGGAGTATTTATTTTTAAGAGAGGGAGGAAATGTACAAGAAATCACAAGCAGGATAGCTCAGCTCAGTTTACGTAAAAAGTGAGAGCAGTGTTTTTCATGCTGATTGATAGACAATTGAGTTTGGAAATGAAAAGGGTGATATTTGAAAAGGTGTGTTAACCCCGATTTTACTATATGGAGCCACATGAGACATGGAAGTACAACCACAAAGAGTAAGGATAGTAGAATATTTCAGTCTGGTATTTCTGGAGATTGATTTACGTTTGAGAGTCGATATATTTTGGGAAACAGACTAGAAGAGACAAGATTACAGAGAAACGATCAAGAATAAGTAAGAAGTAGGATTGGAGTTGATAAGGCTATTAATTAGAATAAAATTATGGATGCAGCCAGATGAGGTTGGTGGCGATCATCTGAGAGAAAAATGCAAAGAGGGAAAGTGGTTCTTCATAGGTAGAGATGGATGATGTGAATTCGAGTGTAAATTGATGATCTCAAAGATTGGAAGAGGCCTATGGAAGAGATGCGTGCAAAAGCTCGGGTGGATTAGTAACTCATTGAGTTAGCAGTGATTTTGTTCCGCGAATAGCAGGGATGAGTGGGAAGATGGAGTTTTGGATGAGTAGATAGGTAAGTATTCTAGTAAGTAGTCTGGGCGACCCGACTTATGGTTTGTACTCTTCTGGGACATTAGCGTTGTAAAGTTGTTAAATATAAGTATATATGAATATATATATATATATATATATATATATATATATATAATAAATTAGTGATATTGTATTATATATTTTATTATGATATTATATTTTTATTATGTTTATTTTATATATATATATATATATATATTATTATTATTAGTGATCGGACGATGTAATCTGGTATTCTCAGGCATTAGAGAATGGAAGAATTCAGGACAATTTATTCGACAATCGTAAATTATTTTAGTGTAATACAATATATATATTTATGGATTCGAACATCAGAAGGTACGAGTAAGATATTGGCAAATTTTTTGAATCTTGTTAGCGGAATATTTTATGGAATTCACTCATCTCCGAATAATCTTGAAATCAGAAACTTATATATATTATATTATAGTATTATATATATTTCTTATATATATTATATTTATATTAATTTATATATATATATATTTATTATATAATATTATATTATTAATATCTTAAGGGGCATCTAAGGTGTGAAAGATTAAGAATTGATAAAAAAAAGGAATCAACGTATTAGTTTTGTGTGGTGTGAAGAAAGGGGTAAATAAGAGATATTAAATGAAAGATATGTATTTGAGATGGTGGATCATGTGGAAAGGATTTTGAATGATAGCCGGCTGGTTAAGCGGATGTTATAGTGGAGAGTGTGTTTGGAACCGACCGCTGGGAGACCAAAGAAGAAAGTTTATTGAGTCGGTGAACGAATGTACTGAAGGAGAGAAATGTGAGTTTGGCAGATTGGTTCTTGAATTAAAGGTGCATGATAGGAGAGAATGGCCGGGGTTTTGTATGGGGGATGGTTGTGGTTCTCACTGGGCCAGGGTGATGAACCCTTACATTGACGATTTCACCTTAGTAGTTGAGGTCCGTCGCGGTCCATTGATGCTCTAGGGTGTTATTTTCTGTCTGTCGCACGCCAGCTCTCACTAATTAATATACGCGAGGTTAAATGAGTGGAGCTTATGCTTTTCGACGTTTGTCTTATTGTTCTCCTATGCTTTCTATATTATAACAGAGAGCTTGTACAGCACCTTACCCCTTAATTCTCTGCTGCATCATAGAGCGAAGGTTTGAATAGATTAAGAGTAAGAACAAGTTTATATTATATATATCTACTACTTATTTTATACTACTGATTATTTATTCACATACTTATCATATTTATATATATATATATTCCATCATATTTTCTTATTATATATATAGTATTATTTATTTTATATATTTTAGGATTCTACTAATCCTATACATATCAATATATACCCTACTATAACTAGGATATGTAGGCATCACCACTCACTTAATCTCTACATTCTCATCAATTCTATAATCATATTATCCTGGCTAATCACACCCCTTACCTCTTAATTTTTCACTCGAAACCTACATAATCATATTAAAATTGATATATAGCCAAGGGGAGACATAAAATCCTGCTTACTTCCGCTCTTAATATTAAAACCAATCACTTTCGGAACCATTTATTCTTCCACACGCTTCACTATCGTCATACATACTTTTGATCATTTCAGAAAAGCCTATACCACACCATAATATCACTAACTGACTGGACTTCCTATTAATACCTATCATACGCCTGCTGCAAATTCCATAAAACCTAAATACATTTATTCTTTCTTTTCCCTCATTTCTCAATCATTTGTTTTCAATGTAAAGATTGATCCACACATCCTCTACCATCTAAACTCACTTGTTCTTCACCAATCAAGTCCTTTATCCACTCGACGCACCTCTTTCGACTAAAATGCAGCATCTACTCTTTCCTACAAAACTCAATCACTAATCCCATATAATTCCTACAGTTCCACTTATCTCCTTACCTTATATAAGGGTATTTTCTGGCTCACTTCAATCCCTCGCGGAACTATATCCCTCCTTAAACGCTTTGTTAAAACTTCCAATCAATCATTATATATATATTTATATATATTTATATTATATATATTATAATATATATATATATAATATATATATTATAATATATATAGATATATATATATATATTAATATATTATTAATTATATATATTATATATTATATATATATATTTATAAATGAAAGACCACTACCACCATTACATAAACTGGAGATCCGTGGCGTAGACGAGAATTCTGCTCTGCATCTCCCTTTTGGACTGTTGGGCCCCAAGTAGGATTTTGGCTACAACTTCAAAAATAAATGAAGAAAAATAAATTAATATATATAGGCTATAAATATATAATATATATATATATATATATAATATTATAATTATTTATATATATATATATATATATAATATATATATTATATTATATAATATATACTAATATTATATATATATATATTATATATAGGCCCTGTTTTGTTTAAGACTCCGTCATTTTGATTTTTTTTTTGTTTTTTTTTACATATTGCTAGTATAATGATACTAAATAATGGAATTTTCAGTGGTGAGACAATGATTCAAAAGTTCGAAATATTTTAAATAATGTTTTTAAAATCACATTATATCAATAAAATTTTAAAATATGAAATATCTCGAAAAGTACGAACACTTACAGAAAAACCAATTGCATATTTGAATCAGCGTATAAGCTTATTTAAAATGTAAAAACAAAAAAATTAAAAAAAATTATTTTTTCATAAAATGAATATTGGACACTTACACACTTAGAGAAAAAACAATTAAGATATTTTGAATTAACGTTTAAGTTTATTACAAAAATGAAAAAAAAAAAATAAAAAAAAATAAAAAATAGAAAATAAAAAAATTAGGGGGCTCGGGCCGGGGGACAGAAGGGGGACGTTTCAATATCCCGTAGGGGAGGGCGGAGGAACCCCGGGGACACCCAAAATACCAAAGAGCGGGGTTCCGGGACCCCCGGAGGGGGGAAATAGTCCTACCTGTCGTTCCCCGGAAGGCCGAGAGAACCCGACTCCTGCTATTTTGCGTTTAACCCTTGGGTATTCTTTAGTTAAAAAAAAAAAAAAAATTTAAACTGAGGAGTTGTAAAACGTAACTGGTCTATATATTTTTAAATCATGTTCGTCACCCCCTAAATTGACTGTTAGGATCATATAATAAGAATATATAAAAAAAAACAAAAAAAAAATCAAACTGACGGAGTTTAAAACATAACAGGTCCTATATATATATATATATATATATATATATATTATATATATTATATATAATATATATATATAATATATATTATATATATATATATATATATATATAATATTATTATATATATAATGTATTTAGAAAATACCTTATATAAATATATATAATTATATATTTTATAGCTTATATATATATATATTAATAATATATTATATCTATATTATATGTACATTTATAGTAATGATATATAATAATATATATATATATAATTTATATATTATATATATATATATATATATATAGCCAACACACCCGTAGTGGGCGTAGGGATCCCACAAAGATGAAATTTTAGCAGTACCACCATCACCAAAACCAAATTGAAAGAATTATTCCAATTCAATTCCAATAACTTTATTCAGAAAATAAACAATTTACATTATTAAGTTTAACATAGTTATAATATA
>JABUQX010056587.1:20000-22500 GCA_015478945.1 Trachelipus rathkii
GGATAGATATTGTTGGAGGCATTTCTAATGTATATTGAACTGAAGGATGAATAGAGTTAATATAGTTTAGGACATCTTAGGGTTGGCATTGTGAGGGAGGGAGACGAAAATGTCATCTACATATCTAATCCATAAACTATTACAGAAAAACAATTTAATTTGGCCTTCCCATTTCATATATTAAAACAGCTCATTAATCTCTCATTACAACATAACTTCTTTCATTTCAATGGCAAATATTACAAACAACTTTTCGGCCTGAGTATGGGATCCCCACTGTCTCCCATACTCAGTAACATATATATGGAGCTAACAGAATTTTATCATATTTTACACCCTTTATAAACAATAGTTTATGGATTAGATATGTAGATGACATTTTTGTCTCCCTCCCTTCACAATACCAACCCTAATGATGTCCTAAACTATATTAACTCTATTCATCCTTCAGTTCAATATACAATAGAAATACCTTCCAACAACTATATCCCCTTCCTCGATACCTTAAATCCCCAAATGGGGGGGGAAATAAAAATCACTTGCAATTTACTATATATAGAAAACCGACATTCGCACCAAACTATATACATTGGCTATCTAATCATTCCCCAAACAAAAATTAGCTGTTCTGTCATCTCTATTTCTCCGTGCCTTTCGTATATGCTCTCCCCCTCTTCTGGCACAAGAAACTAAATACATCACAATACTTTCAAATCACTTTACTATCCTGAGTTTTCATCACAAAAGCATTTAACAAAGAAAAAAGAAGTACTATAGCAACGTTCCGCAGAAAAATAGCAACACCTCCTTTTACCAATTCCTCAATTAACATTATATTCGTTAAAACAATTATTACCAAAAATATTACCCTCATTCCATCCAAGATAACATTACCTTTAAAAAACCATTCTCAACCGCCCAAAACAAAAAGAAAATCTCCCCCAAAGCTGTATATATCACATCCCCTGCAATACTTGCAATAAATCATATATAGGTGAAACCACAGATTTGCAAAGAAGAAAATATCAACATACAAATGACCTGCACACAGACAGCACAAATTCAGCTTTAACAAGTCATAGGCGTAACACAAACCATTATATCAATATCAACAATATAAAAACGATTAGAAATATCAATCACACGAACCATCGCAAAATCATGGAATCCTTTTGCATTTATAATAGTAACAACTACAATAAACATCCCGATGAAGTTAAGATAGATTTTATACAAAATGAATATCTGAAAACATCAAAATATTTCAACAACACCATGAAGAAAATAGCAGACCAACTGAAACACATTTCATCTGATGAAAGTAAAATGATCACATTTTATACGGTGTTGCTATGATGAACACTCATTAAACCGATTTCTTTTAGTCTTTATTCTCATGTAGAATTGGGAAAGTATGTTTTGAGCCTTTTCAGAGTAGAGAAATATTTTTTCTGGTGTGTACGTTGTTGTTAGTGAGATATAGATAGATGCTAAAATACTTAACAATTCAAAACTGATGTGTAGATCAAATTTATTTGAAAAATTATTAAAATTTTTAATAGATATTGATGGAATGACTTTATTAAGGATTGGTAAATATGGATCTATTTATTTATATTTATTTATTTATGTTTATTTATTTATTTATATTTATATATTTATTTTTAACTCTTGTTTAAGATTATCAAGAAAAGGAAATGCATTTGCTTTATTGCAATCGCCGTTTATTTTGCATTGATTCTGATAAGCTAAATTTTCATTTTTTCACTAACAAAGAAAGCAGAAGTTCTGTTGCAAACTTCCAAAATACTTGAAAAATTATTCATCTATATTTGGGCGAAAACCTTTCAAAACAAGTGTCATATTTTCAAGATGATTAAACTTGTAACCAATTGGTTCGTGATTACAGATTTCAAAATATTTGAGGTTTTTGACAAAGGTTCCATATTTTGATCCATTTGAAGAATCTCCAAAATACTTTAAAAACTTTAACTCGTTACAATCTATCGTTACCTTTGCCCATCTTATTTTTGCATTTGGTGTTAGTTTTGTTCATTTTGATCAGGGAAAATCTTTCCCATTCTTTCTATTAAAATAATTGTCTACCTTTGTGACTTAAAATAGTTCCGGAAACAGTAGTTTTCATTGTTCCAATAAATTTCTATTGGTTTCTATTTCACATGAATGTGAGCAGCAATGAAGATACAATGCCTTTTAATGTTTTAGACAGATTGATCACCTCAAAAACTTTTCTTCATAGCATCTGCATTATTATATGTTGTCCAATCAGAAAGGTACTATTCATTTCAGTCTTCGTGGTATTGCATCCTCTAGAGATTCTCCTTTTGTTTTTTCATATTTCAGTCTTCGTAGTATTGCCTCCTTTAGAGATTCTCCTTTTGTGCTTTCATATTTCAATCTTCGTAGTATTGCCTCCTATAGAGATTCTCCTTTTATTCTCTCATATTTCAATCTTCGTAGTATTGCCTCCTTTAGAGAT
>JABUQX010056587.1:35000-37500 GCA_015478945.1 Trachelipus rathkii
GGCTAAGGTTCCAGCAAAGGAAGGAAAAAATAATAGGTTTATTGAAAACTTTATTTAGTAACAAAAGTTTTCGCTATAATACTAAGTAGGAAGTGGAAAGCAATGTATTTAAAAAAAAAAAAAAAAAAAAAAAAAAAAAAAAAGTATACGTATAATATACTTGCTATAAATATTTACCAATATTTGATAAATTTCAACAAAAATTTACGAGACTAAAAAAAAAAAAAAAAAAAAAAAAAACATGTTTCCTCTCCAATGTCAGAAATGCGACTAAAGTGAAAATTTAAAAGTTCAAGCATTTTCTGCAAATTATTTGATACTTTTTTTTTGTACCAATTTTGTTGCTAGAATAGAGAGAAAATTGTTTTTTTCTTAGGGTAACTAAATTATATATATATATATATATATTATAAATATTATATAGTATATCTATATATATATAATATATATATATATATATAGTATATCTATATATATATCTATATATATATATCTTTTTATTATATATTATATATATATATATATTATATAATATATATATATAATTTATATATATATATATAATATATATATATATATATATATATATATATATATATATATAATATATATATATATATATATATATATATATATATATATATATATATATAGTATTTTTACACGGCCATGTAGGGGGCTCGAGCCGACGGGGAACAGAGGGGGGGACGTTTTCCATACCCCGTAGGGGAGGGGCGGAGGAACCCCCGCGACACCCAAATACCAAAGAGCGGGGGTTCCGGAGACCCTCCCCGGAGAGGGGGAAATAGTCCTACCCTGTAGTTCCCCCGGAAAGGCCGAGAGACCCCGATCCTGCATCGGTGCGGTATACCCTTGGGGTTTCCATTAGTTTAAAAAATAAATAAATAAATATAATATATATATATATATATTATATATTATATATATATATATATATATATATATATATATTATATATATATATATATATATGTATATATATATCTATATATATATATATACTATATATATATATATAATATATATATATATATATGCAATCTATCTTTCAGTGACGTCACACAAGAATTCTAACAGAAATAATATTTCGCAATTTTGTATTTTTTATAATTAATATTTTACCAGTTCATTAGAAAATAACATAATTAAATATGATTTCCGAGATTAAGGCTTGATTGAAAAAACTTAAAAACATTAATAAAACATTTTTTTAACGATTTCATGTGACGTCCAAACTTTAATAATATAAAACTCAGGAGTCTAACAACAAAACTAGCAACGCTTACGGAAGGAAAGAAAATTCACAATTCCAGATTTCTATATGAATTTCTTCCGTTTGAAAGAATATTGAAAAATCAAATGGGAAAGTGAAGAACTTTTTCCGTTTAGAAAGAATTGTTGCCAATCTAAAAACGGAGAGCCAAAATAATAAAAAATATACAAAGTATACAAAAAAAAAGATATTCTTTTTCTCTCGCACATTAGAAAGTGTTGCTAAGATTCTAAAAGTACAAATTTTAAAAAAATTTCCATTTTTTTTTCAATATTCTATATGGCTGCAACATATATTTATGAAATTTTATTCTAAATAAATTCTTTCAAGTCTATAGTTTTTAAAATAGTAACTTTTTTTTTTCGTATAATTCATAAAATTATTCTAAATAATACGTAAAAAAATTCGCTTTTTTCTCGTGACCAATTAGAAAACTGGCACAGCTAAAATGTTCCAAAAAATAGACTAAGCAAAGTAAGCGTTTTACTTGAATTACTTAAAAAAATCGAATTTTTTTTTTTATTTGTTTGTTTTAATACGGGGTTTTTAAGTTCTACATATTAATAGTAAACTTTTGTCCTAAATAAAGATTATTTAAAAGTCTATAGTTTTCACTTCCCCATTGGTTACCTTCACCTATATATATATATATATATATATATATATATATATATATATATATATATATATCATATATATTATATATATATATATATATATATATTACGGCTCACATTAGAGCACACACACACCCACACACACCACACACACACACACACACACACACACACACACACACACCACCAACCACAGCACCACACCACACCAACACACGACAACACACACTTCTATCTCTGGAAATAATCGATTCGAAATATATGTGAATGAAGTATTCTGAAAATAGGTCACAGAAATGCCGAAAGAAGAAATTAAATGATTCTCTTGTCCGCCTTTGCATCATCGAAATAAACCGGAAAAATCCAGAAATTCGACCTTGTTCGATCGTCCTCATTGAGACATCATGGCTTCCTTTTTATTCGTCTTAAGAATGGAACAAGTTACCATGTATTTCTTGTTAGTAATTCATTTCTTTATAGAATTAAATACTTCTGGTAATAAGTACCTGTAAGTAAGCAGGATTGTTTTTGGTTTAAACAAAATGGTTTGATCCACCTAAAAAAAACGGTTTTTTGTTGTTGTTTTTTT
>JABUQX010056587.1:42500-45000 GCA_015478945.1 Trachelipus rathkii
ATATATAATATATAATATATATATATATATATATAATAATTAAAATATATATATATATATATATATATTATATATTATATTATATATATATATACTAATATACTTATATTATATATATATCCAGCGTTCCCACCCCAGGGGTCCACTACTAGCATCATTGGATTATTTATTAGCTTTTACTAACCTACTAATACATATTAATTTAGGGAATATTACATATGAATATCATGGGGTCCACATATGTAAAGTTAGGACTCAGGGGGTCCACAAATAATAAAACGATAAAGAATGATATACCTATATATATATATAGTAATAAATATAATATATATATATATAATATATATATATATATATACTATATATATATAATGTTAGGAAACCATATATATATATATTATATAGTATATATATATTATATATATATATATATATTATATATATATATAATAGTATATATATATACTATATATATATTTATATTATATATATATATATATAGGTTATATATAAATGTGTATGCTTTCATGTACCCTTTGTCAAAATATTTCTTGAATATAATTTAATTTATTATTAGAGTGTGTCTCCCTCAGTCGATCCGTGTTTTAAAGATGCGCTGTCAGACTGTCAGAGAATTTTCCTCTTCTCACGCATTAAAGGTCATGAGATATAATACAGGGTGTCCAATCAAAGGGGAATAAAATACTGGGTGTTCAGTCAAAGGGGAATGAAATACAGGGTGTTCAATCAAATGGAAATAAAATACAATGTGTTCAATCAAAGAGAAATAAACTGCGGGGGTTTCAATCAGAGGAGAATTCAGAGAGTGTTTAATCAGAAAATCCACAGGGGTGTTCAATCACAAGATAAATCAGAGGAGAAAGAACAGGGTGTTTAATCAGAAGATAAAGCACAGAGTGTTCAACCAAAAGATAAAGTAGAGTGTTCAAACAGAGGGGAAAATACAGGTGATTTAATCAGATAAAACACAGGGTGTTCAATCGCAAGGTAAATTAGGGCGTTCAATCGGAGGGTAAACCACAGGGTGTTCAATCAGAGGGGAAATCACAAGGTAAAGCACAGGGTTCTCAATGAGATGGCGAAGCACAGGGCATTCATACAAAAGATTAAGCACAAGGTGTTTAGTCATTAGGTAAAAGCAAAGAGAAGAAGAATAAATACAGGGTCTTCAATCACAAGATAAAGCACAGGTTTCTCAACGAGGAGATGAAGCACAGGGCATTCAGTCAAAAGATTAAGCACAGGGTCTTCAGTCAATAGGTAAAATACAGGGTGTCCAATCACAGGATAAAGCACGAAGTATTGAATCAAAAAATAAGTTATGTTTGTCAACCAAAAGATAAAGCACAGCTGTTTAGTCTGACGATAAATAACAATATATTGAATCAGAAAGTGTTCAATCAGATGAAAACAAAGCATATTGAATGTGTTATTGTCTTTTCACTAGTAAGTTTGTTTGTCTGTATGTTATCATTAATTTTTTATGTATATTCAGTTCAATTTTAGTATCCATATATATGTGTTCATTAGTTTCTCTCTGTTTGTGCCTTTGTTCCCTCAGACAGTTACAACATCGTTGTTGAGCTCTCAAATTTTACTTAAAATTTCCAGCATAAAGAAACTATTGGCTTTATAAAAGTTTATAAAGGTAGTTTGTCATGTTTCTTTTTTTTTTTTTTTTTATTTTTTTTTTTGCTTGTAGTTCTAATCTAATTTAAAGTTTTGTGCCTTAGAAGTTCCGAGTCCGAACCCTTTGTGCGGATCCTATAGAGAACAACCTTCAGCAGATATCTACTCCTTGAACAAGGAAATGTCCACCTTCCCCCCCCTCTGTCCCCCATCGGCTCGAGCCCCCTAAAAAGGGTAAATTTATCAAAATCTTTGAATATTATTTTTGGGTAACACTCCAGTTATAAAATCCTTATCGATTTATTTATTTTTTATTCATTTTATTTTAAAATTTCACACCACAAGGGCATTGCCCTCTTTTAGGAAGAGAACATCTCTAGGTAATTGCTACCTAGGATCCGGACTAGGGTTCGAACCCAGGCCCTTGCCCTGCGACTCTGTCGCTCTACCGATTGAGCCACAGTAGCGGCAAATTGAGGTCCATATATTTACCGATATGTTTCATGCGGTGCGGTAAGGTACAAGTGATTTTTATTTTAGATGATCGTCGTAATAAATAATTTATATAATTAATGCACACGTACACACAGATTAAGTTCTGAGTTTTATCTTAAGTACTTTTTATTATTTAACAGTCGAATTAATTGGTTTGTAATAATAATAATAATAATAATAATAATAATAATAATAAATAATAATAATAATTAATAATAATAATAATAATAATAATAATAATAATAATAATAATAATAATAATAATAATAATAATAATAATAATAATAATAATAATAATTAATAATAATAATAATAATAATAATAAAATCAATAAAAATAATAATAAAATCAACAA
>JABUQX010056587.1:52500-60799 GCA_015478945.1 Trachelipus rathkii
TTATTATACGTTATAATATCTAATATTATTATATATACTATATATATATATATATATTGTCACTGGCGGACACGTTGCCTATTTTGGATAAAATGCATTTTATAAAATATTTTGAATTGCTATTTAATAATGTAGATTTATTTATTTATTATTTGATTATTTATTTAGTATTTTATTATTTATTAACTGTCAGGAATTTGTTTTAATAGTTTTTGAATTTAGTTTAAAGACTTTGCACAATCGTTAGAGCGACAGATTCGCATGGCACAGGGCCAAGGTTCGGTCCCAAGTCCGGATTCTAGGTAGAAAAATTACCTAGAGTAGTTTCCCCTCCTAGAATAGGGCACTGCCCGTGAGGTGTGAACTTTTATAACAAAAAAAAGTATAGGTGCTATTAAGAAAAAAAAACTATAAAAATAAACTTTTATTTTTTTGTTTCTCAGTTTCATTCTGGCTTCCTAGCTAAAACGGCGTTAGAAGCGCTAGCGCTAGGGCTAACGCTAGCGCTAGAGTTAGCGCTAGCGTTAATTAAATAGGTCATTGATTGAATAGTACATTGTTCCATCTATATGACCTTTTGAGGTTATCGTACAGATGGAGGAATAATACTACTCAGTGACATATTCAACCGGCGCTAGCAAGGCGCTAAAAACCGCTTACTTTAACGTTGATTTTTAAAGCGCTTGTATAGCAAAGGCTTATGTTTTTTTTTTTTTTTTTTTTTTTTTTTTTTTTTTTTTGTGAAATAATTTGGAACTGATCAACAGAATAACTTTAAATATCAATAGCAAACTATGCAGTCAAGCAAGATTAGTGCTCTTATCAGTTGCTCTGCAAAATTGATTTTATAATTTGCCTTCGTGTGGTAAGCGATAATTTTCAAATTTTAAATTAATGACCATCGGGGTTGGCTAAAGTGCTCTGGCTGATCTCTAATAGTAAATGTTTGTGTATAAAAAAGTACTGCTGTATTGTATGACAGTGAAAAATATTACTTGGTTGGCGTAGTAATAGTAAGTAGTTGAATTTTATACAAAAATAGTACTACTGAAAGATATTACTTGTTTTGCTTAGTATTTACGTGTCTGGTTGTTTGTTTATGCAATTAAATGTGGTTCTGTAGTATTATCAATACTAAGTAGTAGCTATGGTAGTAGCAGTATTATGCAATTAAATGTAGTTCTGTAGTATTATCAATCTGTTAATTGGTTTTAATGTTTTTTTAATGTAAATTTTTGATAAAATTTAAAAGTGAGTGTCTGTTTGTTATTCTGTACTAAAATTTTTAACTCAGCGTTACATTATATATTTGCAAAGTTGTGCTTACAAATAGGTAAACTTCCGAGAACTCACTCCAACATGTTTTCATATTTGCGGTTCTATGGAGCGATCTTCTGGAAGCTCTGGTATATCCTACATATTGCCTTTGTTATACAAAATATGTAATGATATTTATTCAATATCTGACATCCACAAAATAAGAAATCTTTGTTACTAAACACTAAGTTACAAAACTTAAAACTAAACTTCAATATAAAGTGAAATACAGATTAAAGGCTAGTATTAAATAGTTTTTTAAACCTCACACTAGGGTTGTTCGAGTACCGATATTAGCGCATCAAGCACCTGCTTTTAATTTTTGCTCCGGTCTGAAGTCCGTGCAATCTTGTTGTCTACTATTCCAACTATTAAATTACATGTTAATAAGTTTAATAGTAACATACATTTTTACTATAAATGCATATAAACCTAACTACTCTATTAGTTTACAAGTATAGCCACTAAGTATTTTTTCGTATCCAGACCTTTCAAAAAAATACTTGTGGTCCTCTCTCAACCTAGTAGTGTCTTCAGTGATGGTATGTTTAACCAAGTTGGTCTTCTCAACCTAGTTTCTTCAGTGATGGTATGTTTAACCAAGTTGGTCCTCACAACCTAGTGTCTTCAGTTATGGTATGTTTAACCAAGTTGGTCTTCTCAACCTAGTGTCATCAGTGATGGTATGTTTAACCAAGTTGACCCTCTCAATCTAGTGTCTTCAGTGATGGTATGTTTAACCAAGTTGGTTCTCTCAACCTAGTGTCATCAGTGATGGTATGTTTAACCAAGTTGGTCCTCTCAACCTAGTGCCATCAGTGATGATATGTTTAAACAAGTTGGTCCTCTCAACCTAGTGTCATGAGTGATGGTATGTTTAACCAAGTTGGTCCTCTCAACCTAGTGTATTCAGTGATGGTATGTTTATCCAAGTTGGTCCTCTCAAGCTAGTGTCTTCAGTGATGGTATGTTTAACCAAGTTGGTCCTCTCAACCTAGTGTCATCAGTGATGGTATGTTTAACCAAGTTGGTCCTCTCAACCTAGTGTCTTCAGTGATGGTATGTTTAACCAAGTTGGTCCTCTCAACCTAGTGTCATCAGTGATGGTATGTTTAACCAAGTTGGTCCTCTCAACCTAGTGCCATCAGTGATGATATGTTTAAACAAGTTGGTCCTCTCAACTTAGTGTTTTCAGTGATGGTATATTTAACCAAGTGGGCAACATCTACAACTCAAAAAGAAATAGACTTTCACCTAAAAATGTTGAAATACTTTTCTATTTTTACTCGACATTTTGTGAATCGTAAACGTTTTATAATTAAAAAATCTTAGTCATATTGATATTCATTCTTATATATTTTAAAAAGGAGTGAATTACTATAGTCAAAATTTACCTTTGAGTTTATGATTAAGAATCTTTTGTTTTGTTAATTAAAGTGTAAAAATTTCTACTGCACCAAATTTATTGTTAACACTCCATTTATCTTCCCTTTCATTTGCTTTTAAAATCAAAAATTGAAAAAATTTTTATTAATTTATTATTTGCTATAAGATTATTAAAATTATTATTATTATTATTATTATTATTATTATTATTATTATTATTATTATTATTATTATTATTATTATTATTATTATTATCTTTTATTATTATATTTTTTTTATTATTTTTAATTTTTTACGAAATTTTGGTGCAGATACAATTAAACGAGTTACAAAAATTTCAATAATTGTATTAGGTTTGTACCTTATTTAAACAGTATCCAAAAATAAGAAAATTTCTTCATAGAATTTTTTTTTTTAATTTTTTTGGCAGAGTATAGAATTTTTTGGTCAAAAGTGAAAATTTGCTAAAAATTTTTAATATTCATCCGAGTTTTTAAAATAAAATTATTAGAGTAAACAGAATTTAACCAGTTTCACAAACTTAATAATAATAATAATAATAATAATAATAATAATAATAATAATAATAATAATAATAATAATAATAATAATAATAATAATAATAATAATAATAATAATACACGACACATGCATACATACCCAATAAATTTACCTTGTTCACGGCTTGTTAATTTGAAACAAAAAAGGACAGGACATCGACTGGACGTTCCCAGAGGGTAAAATTGTTGCTATATTGAAAATGTTTTAAATATAAAAGATATGTCTCAAATTTGAATCTATTACAAAAATTTCATAAAAACTGGACGACCAAAAAAATAATTGAGAAAATTTTCAATTTTAGCAAAATTTTACCCCTTTACTAGATAATATGAAAAAGCATCCACACGAGATATATTTTTATTTTTGGATATGGAGAAGCTGAAAAGCCAAAAACTTACAACCTTATTTTAAATGAATGAGTCAAAGGAATTTGTTAATGTTGGCGAACATTGGACTCCGCGTCGCAGAGTTAACAATAACCGGATGCTTCTAACCACTAGGCCATTTTAGTATATATATATATATAATATAAAAAAATATAAAAGATATATATACTATATATATATATTAATTATCTATATTATATATATATATATATATATATATATAAAATCAACGTTTCCCAACCTGGGTCCATATGAACCCCCAGGGGTCCACTACTAGCTTCTTTGGTTTAATCATTAGCTTTTGCTAACCGATAAACAAATATTTAATTTAGTAATATTACATATGAGTATATGGGGGTCCACATAAGTAAAGTTGGGATTGAGGGGGTCCACAAGCCAAAAAAGTTTGGAACCACTGATCTAAGACCCCTGATCTAAACCCCTGATTTTTTTTTTTTTTAAAGTTCACACCTCACGGGCATAGCCCTATTCTAGGTAATTTCTACCTAGGATTCGAAACCACGACCTTGCCATGCGACTCCGTCGCTCTACCGTTTGAGCCAAATAGTTGGGTATACAGATTATGAATGCTCTGAATAGAAGTTTTGAAACTTCTACTAATTATATTATATAATAATTACATAACACGTAATTATAGAAGCATATCTGACATTCATAAAAATAATTATATTTTTATGAACTCTAAAAGTTCATAAAAACTTAATAAATTGTAAATAACTAATTATATTATATAATAATTATATAACACAATTATATAATTATCTTACATTTATAAAAATAATTATATTTTTATGAACTCTAAAAGTTCATAAAAACTTAATAAATTGTAAATAATTAATAAAGCAAATTTTCAATTTTTTTTTTTTACATTGAACATCTGCCATTTAAGTTAATCACATTTTTGTGTGTAATTTTTCATGAACATTTGTTCTTGTTCATCATAATAATTTTTTGATTGTTATACATAGTAAATTATATCATATCTGAAGAAATAATTTCTTACGTAATTATATAAAAAGTATAAAAGCAAGTTTAAATTCATGAACATTTGTTCATCATAATATTTTGAATATTTATACATATTAAATTATATCATATCTGAAGAAATAATTTCTTACATAATTATATAAAAAGTAGTGATGGGACGATTATGAAATTTTGCCGATGCCGATGCCGATGACGTTATTATTAAATTTTGACTGATGACAATTGCCGATGACGGATGACGATCGAACGATTATTTGAAAAAATATAATTTATAAAAAAAATTCTCTCTCTCGCTCTCTCTCTCTCTCTATATAATATATCATTATTTATTATATATATATACATATATATAATATTCAAAGTGTGTGTGTAATCTCATACACATATATATATATATAGGTATATATAGTTATATAATATATATAATATATTGATAATATTTATATATATATATAATAATTTATATATACAAAGGCTGTAGACAGGGGTCAGGGGTCAACCCTCCGAAAATTTATTTAACGCGATCAAAATTTATTCCTTAAAGTCTCTTAATAATAATCTTAATATAATAATAATAATAATAATTAATACATAATAATAATAATAATTAATAAAATAATATAATAATAATAATAATAATAACAATAATAATAATATAATATATAATAATAATAATAATATAATAATAATAATATAATAATAAAAAATAATAATAATAATAATAACAAATAATAATTAATAATAACACATATTTATAATAATAACAATATTTATATAATAATAATAATAATAATAATAATAATAATAATAATAATAATAATAATAATAATAATAATAATAATAATAATAATACTAATTAATATTAAATAATAATTTTAGGAATATGAAAAGTATTAACAATGAAAATCAGGAAATGTTTTTGGTCCGTAACAATTTCTTAGGTCAGTGGCTGTTCCTCATATATTGTATAAAATATTTAGACCAGGACTTAAATGTAAGGTTTCAATTTTGCAGATGATAGCAAATTGGCTCCTCAGTAGAGAAATAATGTGGATGTATTAAATATTTAAAAGATAAGGGGGGAGCTGTAATCGGTTGTTGGAATAGTGGAGTCATTCCTTCTTCAACTAAATCTTTCTCTACTCATAAACCATGGATTTCGATCGGTGCTTTCTCTGGGCCATTCGGCTTAGAGACAGTGTTATTCGTGGAAAGTGGGAAAAAATTCATCGTTCTCCAATACTCTCGCCAATTTTCTTTCAGCTAGAAAATCGTTGCAGGGATTCTCTTCGACGGAGCAAAGCGGGCTTTCATTAAAAACGAAAGCTGCGCTAACTCCTTGGATTTCTCTACTGACAAAATCTTTTCTGGCTCTTGCCAAAAACATCCTAGCAACTTCTCCCTTTTCTCCTATGGTTCTGTTGTTAATTCTCCAACTGAAAAGGCCAATCTTCTCGGCCCTCCAATGTTCCACTAACTCAACCCTAGACGATTCTGGGAATTTCTTTTCTTCCTCCTTCTCCCCTCAGGTGTCCTATGCTTTGCCTGTGATTTACATTTGATCGGGTGCATGGGCCTCTGAAATCTATGAACGTTAGGAGACTGGTGGCCATGATGCATTCCTCCCCAAGTTTTGAGGAGTAGTGCTTCCGTGCCATCCCCGCACCTCGTTCAACTATACTCTCTATGTGATCAATCACTAGCACTTTCCCTCAGGTTGGAAGCTCGCACCTGTCCAAACCTATTCCGAAAAAAGGAAGCCGCTACGATCCTTTCTAACTTATCGCCTATAGCCCTCACTTGTTATTCTATCTAATCTTTTGAATCCCTTACTCAAATCTCATTTCTTGAGATTATTTCTGGAAACTCATTTCTTTCTTTCCGATGGCCAGTACGGCTTTCAGCGCTCGAGGTTCTTCTGGCGATATACTTCCTATCTTACTGATTTATGGTTTCAGCTCTTAGGAACTACGGGGAGAACTTGCGTGGTGGCGCTTGACATATTCAAAGAATTTGACCGGGTATGGCCGCGTCACTGCTCTCCAAGCTCCCTTCCTTTGGGTTTCCTCTTTCTCCTTGCCTTAATTATGTCTAGCTTCTTTTCAAATCTCTAATTCGGCTGTTGTGATAGGGCGATTTTTCTTTTTCTATCAATAGTGTGTTCCTCAGGGTTCTGTCTTATCTCATACTTTATTTCTACTTTTCATAATGATCTTCTCACCTGCACATCTAACTCTATCCAACCATATACCGATGACTCGACCTTTTTCTTCACTCATTTCAGTTCTGCTTCCTCTTTTACTTCTTAGAGTTTCATCTCTTCTTAATTTTTTCCGATTTCTATTCTTGCTGATCTGGATAGAATTATCCAGATAGGGTCTCATTTGACCTTGTGAAAATTCAATTTCTTTAAAAACCCAACTTCTACAAATCTCACTTCTCTAAAACGCATTCTAACTATCCTATCTGCTTCACGGTCTCTCGTCTCTCTGTTTGACAATGTAACATCTTGGCCTTAACATAAACAAAAAAATGTCTTGGAAACCTCATGTCACAACGGTTGCTAGGGCGGCCTCAAAGGAACTGGGAGTTCTGTTTAGACTGCGAGACTTTTTTCCCTCTTCTCAGTTGCTCCAGCTATACAAGGGTCTCATCCACCCTTGTATGGAGTACTGCTCTCATATCTGGGGGGAGGCTCTGTTTCACCCGCTTTTGGATAGGGTCGAGTCAAAGGCCAAAAGGCTTATTAAACTGTTCTGTTGGTGCTTTATCTCTATTCTATAGGCACCCCAGCGGCAAAGTGCTCGAGGGAACTTAATCACTCACCACACCACCTTTACGACGCCCCTCGTAGCACAAGGAGTGCTGTATCTGTGTTGATATTGTAACTCCAGGCTAGTTCCACTAGTGGTGCTTCCTTCTTTCCCGCCACTTCTGTTCTGGTGGAATTCTCTATCCATCTCTTCATGTCCATGCATTATTTAATCTCCCCACTTTAAAGCCTGGTCTGTGCCTCATCTGCGTAATTTGCGCTAGAGAGTGAACTTTTGAGCGTACTACACCCCCTCCTTGAATAGGGCTCTGACTGTGAATGGTGGTGACAACTGTAAAAAAAAATCCTTAGGTGGGCAGATATGTGGCAAATGAACTAAATCCCCTACTCACCCCATCCAAAACATCATTTAGATTACCCAGAAAATCGCACTCTTCAACATTACCCTCAGCATGGACCATATGTCGCAACCACACGTACTTTTACCTATTCAAACCTAAAGAGTGAACTTTTGAGAGTAATACAGCCCTCCTTGATATTGGGTCTGACTGGTGGAATGGTGGTGAACAACTGCTAAAAAAAATCATTAGGTGCGGGCAGATCATGTGACAAATGACTAAATCCCCTACTCACCCATCCCAAAACACATTTAGATTATCCCAGAAAATCGCACTCCTCAACACATTACCCTCAGATGGACCATATGTCGCACCACACATACTTTTACCTATTCAAACTTAAATTTTAACTTTTAGAATTCTAGCACTCACACACACAAAATCTACCATAGCTCTCTACCACAAGTCGCTCATCAGAATTGCAAATCTTTCTATCCCCCTCTCATTTCTTTAAAAACCAACACAAACAC
>JABUQX010056588.1:27500-35000 GCA_015478945.1 Trachelipus rathkii
GGCAAGAATGAATATTTCTACGAAAATTATGCAATAAACAATGGTCTCTATAAATCGATTACCGAGGTGTTCATAGACTTAAACAAAAAATTTGAAGCAAGTGAATTATGTAAAGATTTAGTGTTTCTTGTTAATAAACCCGTTAACGAAGATAACGTGTTAATCACATTAAAATCTCATGAGGATGTGAACCTGAAAGATATAAGTTTATTTATTTTCCGCCCTTCAGTTTGGTTTCGTAATTGTTGTTACTCACATATATACAAAATATCGCGAAATAATAAACCATCTCTAAAGGCTCTAATGCATTATATACCAACGATGGAAGAGTATGTCACAAAAAATGACACCGTGACTTCATTACATTCATACCAGCCTAAGTATATTAGTTGTCCAAGGTGCATTACTGCCCTATTATACTGATATATAGATCACCAGTACGTAGGGAATACTTAAAGCTCTTTGTTAAGAGAGTTCATTCCTAAAGGTAAAGAGTCATAAGTTTTCCTAATGTTCATACTTACCCTTGAGTAAACCCAACTGAGTTCGATTCGTATTTATATAAGAGATTAGAAGGTAAGCCATACCCATTCACGACTGGAACAGCATGTGTAAAGTACACATTAGAAGGAAGCTCCGATAATAATAATAATGAAAGAGAACGAGTCTTCAGGGGTTCAAGAATGCAGAGAGGGTATGGTTTTAGATTTTTTGCTTCGTTGTTCAGACGTGCTATCCCTTTGTTTTAAATCAGGAGGCAATACCTCGCTAAAAAAGCTAGGCCAGGTATAGAATACTATTCCCAGCGAATATCATGGGCGGTATCGGACCCTTCGAACAGCTGTAAAACGTCGATTAGCCGATGCTATGTTAGATGATGTTAAACGAAAAATACGACGTAAGATGACTGGTCAAGGTGTAGGTCATCGTAAAAAAACTATAAAGAGGAATAGGAAAGGACCATTAAAGAAAAAGTGTATTGATGTGTTTGCCCTTTAATAATGATGCTGAATGGCAACTATTTCACATAAACAGTGACAACCTGTAACTATTTTGTATATAAAGAATGTTTAAACAGATCTCTCATCATTATACGTCTGAGGATTGTACCAGCAAGATGCATTTCCTTCATCCCTCCAGCCCAGACTGTTGTAAGAGTGAATTGGATCTCTTCTCTGTGAACCCTACACAAATCAGTGTGGTGAATTCCCACTTTATTAGTATTAATCCCGTTCACGCAATCACAAATACAGATGTTACCTATCGAATTCATGATCCTGGTACCATTGATCAATATCTTGACCCTTCGAATGTGTTTTTATATTTGAAGACTAAGTTAGAAAACAAAGAGGGGTCAGATCCCACGGAAAGCAATCACATTTTACCCACGGAGACAAATTTCCTGTATACATGTTTTTAATCAACTTGAGGTATTTTTAAATGAAACATCTCTAGGAGCATCAGCCGCAAGTTACCCTTATCGAAGTTATATTGAAACTTTACTAAATTATTCTCAAGATGCAAAGGAGTCTCATCTCCAATCAAGTGGATATTACAATTTAAAAGATGCAGAGACACATAGAGCCAACGCTGTTAAGTCTAAAAATAACACGTATGAATATTATGGACGTGTAAACGGTGATATATTCTCTCAGGAAAGACTTATTCTACCATCAGTGGACACTCGTATCAGGTTAACTAGATCCACACCTGAATTTGCTCTTAATGTTAAAAGTGCTCTTTTAGCAACAACTACGGCACCAAAGCCTATCTTTAAATTACTGGATGCTTATCTTTATATACGTAAAGTGAAATTATCTCCCCTTAAACATATGGAAATAGAGAAATCTCTTTTGACCGATACAGCAAAATATCCAATCAAGAGATTTGAGACTAAAATTTTTAAACTTTACCCAGGGATTATCGAGCATTAATATACCTAACATCGTCAATGGTAACTTACCTCAGAAGGTAATAATAGGAATTGCAGAACACGACGTTATTCTGGAGAACTAGGAAAGTCAGCCTTTAAATTTACCCATTTCGGACTTAGAGGGAATCAGTTTACATGTGAATGGTTTCACCATACGAGTCGTGATTATGGATGATATTATGAAGACTCACATCTCAATGTACTCCTTTTTTACATTCTATTGCCAACACTGGTATCTTGCAGTGATAACTGGTACAGGCGTCGATCTCAAAGAATTATGCTGAAACAGTAATTCTATATTGCATACGATCTCAGTTGCTGTCTTTCGCCGTGTAATGTTATCATCTCAATATTTTAAGAAAGACATTTAGGATTGATCTCAACATTTGGACAAAGTTTGAATCCTCAATATCTGGTGTACTTTGAACATTCCTCAAATCATCGAGTTGACAGGAGATACGAAAATATAATCTTGGAGTATTAATGATGAATGAAGAAGAAATATTAAACGCCTTCGAAACGAAAGAAGATTTTTAGGGGTATTCGCATGTAATGAACTCTGTTCCTGTGAAATTGGTTACAGATTCTGGGCTTATCTTCAATACTTCTCCTAGGGATGTTTCAAACAATGGACATTGGATAGCCGTGTATAAGAATAAAAATAATGTTGTATATTTCCTTGACTCTCTGCATTTAGATTTTATGTTTAGTAATCATTATGTAACATCTCTTTTAAAATATAATAATGTTCAATATGTTAAGACCTTATGTTTCCTGGTACAACCTATCAGGTCTAATTTATGTGGTGTATACTGTATTTATTTCATTATATGTTTTTAAATAATGTTTCTTTTAATAAACTTCCTTAAATTATTTGATGTTAAAAAATTTATATGTTAACCGTTGACTGTTCAGCTGGGGAAACTCTTCCCTTAAAAATTAAAAAACTTGTTTTTTAATTAAATTTTCTTTAAGAACTTATTTATGACTAAAGAAAATATGACTTGAATCATAGATCAATTAGATTCAATAGATCAATAGATCAATAGATGAAAAGGTCATGGACGGGTGGTTAGGATGGTGGTTTGGATTTACCTGACTTTACTGATTTAGGGTATGTAAAACGTTACAATTTTAGTAAAAAATTATGACCTTAATCAATAGATCATAGAATCAATTAGAATCAATAGAATCACAAAGCGTGGTCAGGAGGTGGTGGTGGGGTTTGATTTTACTGATTTACTGATTATAGGGTATGTAAACGTTACAATATTAGTAAAAAATTTGACCTTAATCAATAGTTCCATAATCAATAGATCAATAGATCAATAGATCAATAGTCATATATGGACAGAGGAGTAGGTTGGGTGGCTTGATTTACTGATTTACTGATTTAGGGTATGTAAAAATGTAAGTTTTTATGTTATAAACATGAAAAGTTAAATTTTTTTTTTAGTAAAAAACAAATATATTAAAAATAAAATAAAAAATAATAAAATTTTTGAAGAAAAAATTAAGCTTAAAAACAGAAACACGTTTGCATTTCGTATCGGACGTACACTTGCGGGGATGCGAGGGGGCGCGCCGCACGGCGCCCTTCCCGCGACGGTTCGCGCCGGCGGGCGCGCATGCGGGCGCGCATGCGGGCGCGCACACGTGTCAGATCGCGCCGGCTGGCGCGCATGCGGGCGCGCGCACGCGCCGTTTCGCGGCGGGATTGCACATGGCTGGCGCGTCTGCGGGTTGCGCCCCCGCATCGATTCAGGGAGCCTGATGACAGGATACCATCTTACCATTGGTGGAACCTCAAACACCCTTAGTCGAGATCTAACAGCCTTATAACATATATTTAACACCACTTATTGTATTATTATACAAATATTTACTATCCCAGCACAGCACTGGTGCCTGCATTGGGTTCCATTGTCAACTCAAACTCTATAGATTCAGATTCCTTCTCCATTTTTCCTTCTTTTATTCATCTCTCATCCTTCTTCATTAATCCTTTTGTTTTTGCACTCTGTGCTTTTTTTTTAGTCAGTCGGAACCCATAATGGGGGTCCTAGGCACCCTATACGGACTTATTAACCATTTCATATTCGAGTATCTACGATCAAAAACCCTTTAAAGACACCAACCATTGTTGTTATACGACTGTATTAACTCGCAGCCGCAGGTGGCTCCAGCACCGGTTGCCGGAGCCACCTCCTCGAGATTCCCATATCAAAGTCTTTCTAGAACTCAACTCTGAATCTCTCACCAAATTTTCAGCCAATTACGAACCACCTTCGATTTTTTAAGGGGCGGGGCCCTTCGGGGACCACGGGAGAACGTAACCTCGTCTTACGACGAGGTTGACCTCCCCATCGTAAACCCTCCAATTTTAACCCCATACGATAAACCCTAACCCATGTAGATATATATTGGACTCAGAACCGGATGCGAAGAAGAAACCGCGGTGGAAATAATAACAAAAATAATAATAATAATAATAAATAATAATAATAATAATAATAATAATAATAATAATAATAATAATAATAATAATAATAATAATAATAATAATACAGACAGATCAACACTAACCGATGGTTGAACCTTACCGAACCGTGAACCGGAGCCGGAGCCGGAGCCGGAGTCGGAGCCGGAGTCAGAGTCAGAGTCGGAGCCGGAGTCGGAGCCACAGTCGGCTCGAAATTGAGATCACTCCGTGATCTCAATTTCTTCGAACTAATAATAATAATAATAATAATAATAATAATAATAATAATGGGGATGTGTATGTGTATGCGCACGCGCTCTCGCGCGCTGACGTAATCTCGTCTTGCGACGAGGGGGGGGGGGGGGTGGATTACGTCATCACGCTCGAACCTAACTCTCGTTAGGCTTAATTTCGGTCGCTCAGATCCCGCAAAAAGAGCGTAAACCAAATATCGGCGTTCACCCTCGGGGGTGACCCCCCTCTATATGCATCCCACCAACTTGAAATTTACCCTGTTTCGAGCTTATCCCATATATAGCTTATATTCCAAGTTTCAGACCGATACCTCTATTCCTTCATATCGAAAAGGGTGGTACCGCGCACAGTGGAGACTTACTACTATATATATATATATATATATATATATATATATATATATATATATTATATATTTTGCTTCTATTTAAAATATATAAATATATATATATAATAAATATATTATATATAAATATATATTATATACTATATATATATTATATATATATATATATATATATATATATATATATTATATATAATATATATATATATATATATATATATATATATATTATATATAATATATATATAATATATATATATATATATATATATATATACTTATATATAATTCAGTAGCGGTTTTTGGGGTGTAGGCCATGAAAAAATTTATACTCTGAAACAAACAAATATTAAAAATATTAAAACAAGTTTAATCCTTAATATATATATATATATATATATATATATATATATATATATATATAATATATATATATATATATATTAATATATATATTAATATATATAATATATATATATAGGCGTAGGCAGATTTCATTAGGGGGGGCAAGGTTGAGTGATATATATATAATATATATTATTATATTAATTATATATATATTATATATATATATATTATTTATATATATATATATTATATATATATATTATATATATATATATATATATATATATATATAGCGCTTTGGCGGGCCGCAAATGCTATCATCATACTTGAGAGTTTTAGCGGAGAAATCTGTCAGAAGAAGCTAGGTGATAAAAAGCAGCAGCCTAGTTGACTTTATAAAGCAAAGAGAATAGGACACAGAAAAAATATTAGGCACTACTGAATGTTTTATAATTACGTTTGTAATCAGTAATTAATCCTTCATTATCTATCGATTGACATATCTTTTTCAGTTTTCCTACTTATAAACCCTTAAAAAGGTCGTCTGGCAAACATATAAGGTTCATTTTTTTACTTCGCCAAGATTAGAGGGGGGCAAGTGCCCCCCCCCTGCACCCCCCTGCCTACGCCTATATATATATAGTATTATATAATATATATATATTATATATATATTAATATATATATTATATAATTATTATATATATATAATATATATATATATTATATATATATATATATATATATTATATATATATATATATATAATAAATATAAATATATATATTATATATAATATATTATATTATTATATATATATATATAATCTCATTCGAAAGCTCGATGATAAGCCGCCGACGTAATTTCAACTTGATTCCCTTTTTAAATATTAGCGATCAGTGGCAATTATTACTTCTCTGAGTCAGAAAAATAATTCCGTTTTCTTTAAGTCTAGGCAACCTCTGTAATTTTTATTACCAAAATCTCAGTCATTTTTATAAAAAAAATTTAATTTCTTCTTTATAAATAAATGTAAGTACAAAAGATATGAATTTTCATATATTAATATAATATATATATATATATATAATATATATATATATATATATATATATATATATTATATATATATATTATATAATATGTAATATATATATATATATATATTATATGATATTTATATATATTATATATTATATTACAGAGGGTGGGGGCATAC
Organism: Trachelipus rathkii; assembly: GCA_015478945.1. Classification (NCBI taxonomy): domain Eukaryota; kingdom Metazoa; phylum Arthropoda; class Malacostraca; order Isopoda; family Trachelipodidae; genus Trachelipus; species Trachelipus rathkii. Next base: position 34,084 of record JABUQX010056588.1, read on the forward strand.
GATCCGTTACTCCGTTTACTAACGGAACTAGTTTTTTGAGTAACGGACTCGTTACTTTTTCTTTCATGTAACGCTTCGAATAAGTTCCGTTATTTTTTCTCCGTTACTTTTTTAGTCAGTTACATTTTGTTCGACTTTCCCCGGTCAAGATAAAAAATCCTTTTATATAATATATATATAATATATATATATATATATATTATAATATATATAATATATATATATTATATATATAATAATAATATATAATATTATTATAATATATTATTATATATATATATTATTATATATATATTATATATGATTACATTTGATCGGGTCATGGGCTCCTGAGATCTATGAACGTTAGGAAGGCGGGTTGCCCGGATGTATTCCTCCCCGAGTTTTGAGGAGTGTGCTTCCAAGCTGCCCCTCCCCTCGTTCAACTATATTCCCTATGTCTCAATACTAACACTTTCTCTCAGTGTTGGAAGCACGGACATGTCCAACCTATTCCGAAAAAGGGAAGCCGCTTCTGATCCTTCTAACTATCGCCCTATAGCTTCTCACCTGGTATTTCTATCTAAAGATTCTTTGACCCTTCTAACTCTCACTTCTTAGACCATCTGGAATCTAATTCTCTTCTATCCGATCGCCAGTATGGCTTTCGGCTTTCGAGGTCTACTGGTGATACTTCCTATTTAACCGATTTATGTTTTTCCGCCCTTGGAACTACGGGAGACTTGCGTGGTGGCGGTTGACATATCCAAAGCATTTTGACGGTAGGGCAACTTGCAGTCCACTGTCTCTCCAAGCTCCCCTTCTTTGGTTTCCTCCTTCTCTTTGCTTACTTATGTCATAGTTTTCTTTCAAATCGCTCAATATCGGCTGTTGTTGATGGGGCGACTTCTTCTTCCTTTTTCTGTCAATAGTGGTGT
>JABUQX010056588.1:42500-43524 GCA_015478945.1 Trachelipus rathkii
TTTTTAAACAACTCCTCAGAACAAATTTAAACTATGCTTCCCCCCTCATGGTTCCCTGCACTGTCAAAACTCTAACTCAAAAAAAGATTACAAAGTCACACAAAACACGACTCAATTATCGACTGGATGCACTAAAAACTTACCCCCATCCACATTTACAATGCGAGACTTACATCCTTCCTATCTCCACACCACCTGGAGATGTGGGGAACTCAATTTCTACAGAAAACTCTAAATCCAACCCACCCATGTCACCAAATATTCTCTAACCCCTCCCGACACAGACTAAAATCCCCACCCTCCTCACCAGCTAAATTCTATAATGACATCTACAACATTATTCCCCCTCCCCTTCCCAATAGGTCATGGCTTACACATATCTACACATCTAACTACACGTACCTGCAAAAACCGCCCCAGATAACAACTTACTAAACCCCCTCCCCAAAAATTTCCCCTATAGAAGAAACACTGTCCAGAAGAGGCCAAATTGACCTCGACCGGAGCAGATCAGGTTGCCACCCAAAACTCTTACAATATAAATAATATAGATTCAAACTAAACAATGTTACCTCCCCCACCTGCACCAGATGTCACATTTCCCAGGACACAATAGAGCACCTCCTTCTGGGGTGCTCCGCTCTCGACGCCCCCGTGCCGACTTCTCTATATCTTACTTCTCGACCTGTGGAACAGCCCAAGAGCGATGGCCGGCTTCCTGGAAGCGATGTGGCTCTCCAATTGAGGTGGGCCAGGGCAGAAATAAGTAAGTAAGTAGGTAAGTAAGTATATAATATATATATTATATTTTATATAATATATATATTATATATATATATATATATATATCTATATATATATATATATATATTATATAATATATATATATATATATAAATATATTAAAGAGAGAGAGAGAAGAAGAGAGGAGAGAGAGGAGAGAGAGGAGAGAGAGAGAAGAGAGAGAGAGAGAGAGAGTCAGAGAGAGAGGGATGAGAGAGAGAGAGTAGAACTACCTGTCTGC